>SNQJ01S0102740.1:58387-82778 GCA_010110895.2 Picea sitchensis
TTCAACACACCCAAACTCCACAAGGATCTGTACCTCTGAACATTTTCGAAAAATATGATATGATTGAAAAGAAGAACCAGATGTTGACCAACAACACCTATGCTCAGTTCTAGAAGCAAACCTCCACAACACAACACAGACTATTGTCATCTTTTGACACGGAGAAAGGAAGAATGCATCTGGAATTTCTGCAAGCACAGGTGCCTCAACCCAAAGAGATCACTGACTACAAAAGGTCAACTATTGTTTTTGACACCAAACAAGTCCATCCAGCTGACTAGATGGATTTTCATAGACACACTGGAGAAATGGTTTTCTCCACATTGGCACATGCTTCCTCTATGGAAGAAAAATTATAGGTATCTCTAAACAATGTTCAGACCCAATTGAAGCTCGAAAATATATCCTCTTTTGCAAAGGATAACAGGATAAAATCCTTAGAGGAGTTGGTGCTCAAGATTGGGTATGATCCCTCGAATGTAAAAGCAGCAGAGGAGATGTTAAAGAAAAAGAATGCTAACATTGCATCTCTGAGAAAGAAGTTGAAATTTCCACCAACAGAGGATTCACAAGCTAAAGAAATAGCTAAGGCATAAGACGAGAAAGAGGAATTGTTGAAGCTAATGATGCAGTAGAATGCACAGATAATGGAAATGGAGGCAGAATTGGAAAGGTTATTGAAAGAGAAGGAACAATCAACCCCGATGGAAGTCATTCCATTGAGTGCAGTTCCCCTTGCGGAAGTTAGTACAGCAGTTGTTCCAACAACCATTGCAGCATAAATTCCATCAGCAATTCCATTGACAACACTAGAAAAAAATGTGGAGCTAGAAAAATCCATTGAGGAGATGACTCTGCAAGGAACAGAGATCAATAGGCTGAAAATGGAGGTTGAAAGTCTCTAGGAACTCAAGTCTTCCTACCAAACAAGATACAACATTGAGAAACAAGTATCAGAGAAGCTCAAGCAGGAAATACAGCAGCTTCAGAAACAAACAGTGGCAGGTAAGACATTAGCAGAGGCTAGGGGAAAATATTTGGACAGATATATCCAACTCCATAAACAAAATTTGGCCTATGGTGCAAATCATGTTCGAGAAACATGATCTGGTGCTGAAGAGTAGGCAGACCATCAACAAGATAAGAGGAGATCTAGGTTAAATGCCCTCGATATCTAATGAGATCATCAAGTTTCTGAATTCAAAAACCAAGGAAGAGCTTGAAAACCTGAAAGTTGAAGACAGAACAAAGACTATCCTCGAAGTCAAAAGAGTGTTGACCAAAAGAGGATTAATGTTATAGTTGGAGGAGAAATCTTAGAACATGGAAATTATAGTTCAGAGGTTTTTTAACAAGCTTGAGGCCTCACATAAAAAGGGCCTTCCTGGCTTATTTGTCCTAAATGATAAATTGATGACCTTAGCCGATTATAAGCAAAATATTGCCACCGTGGCCAAAGACAATTCCAAGTTCTCAAGGATACAGGGCAACATCACAGGAAAAGTGTTCTTGGAGACTTTGCAGCCTGACCTCAACATAGAGCATGAAATCAAGTACATTTTCCTCATCAAGACGACTTTTTCTAAGTATACCAAGATGGATGAAATCTACCACCAGCTATTGAAAGTTACCATCCCCAGTACACAAAGATGGGATCAGATGTGTGAATTGATTGAGTAAAGATAAAGGTCTCATCCAAGTCAATGTCCAGTGTAGTCAAAGTCATATGAATGACTCACCAGCAGTCTTCCCCAAAATTAGCATGAGAGATTCGACGCATCATCATCAATTCCTATATTTTTGTATCTTGTTATCTAGATAGTTAAAATTAGCATCTGCCACGTCCTGATCATTGATGACAGGGTCGCTTGTAATTTTGATTATAAATACTTCAAACTTTGAAGTACTGAGGGTTGATCTTTACGCCCGAGCAATTTGTAATCACTATAATTTTTATCAAGAGGTTATTCCAGTAATACAAAGAGACGTTTCATAGGATTCCTGCATGTTATTTGTTGGTGAAGTTTCCTCTGTGTTCGTAAAAAGTTTTATTTCTGAGTTATCATGTTGTTTTTCTAATCTAATCTTTAAAAGAAGTTAAAGTTGTAGAATTTACCATCGTGTACTATGTTCCTAATCTTTTACAGATTTAAATGTTTTCCTCCTGATGTTATAATGAATAAATTCTTAATTGCTTCTCTATTTTATCTGATATCTCACCTTTTCAGCAGTCCATCATTTTATTTCTAAAGAATCCAGTAGTTGCACTACCTTTCCCTATAAAACGAATCTTCTAAAAACTGTCCTTTGATATCCATTTTTATAAAACAAACCCCATAGCCCAATGGAAGTGTAAGTGACATTCAACCATTTTATTAAAAAAAAAAACAAACAACTCGGTACTATTCTTTTTAACTAGCCTAAAATCTGAAAATCCAAACAAATCTAAATCTTACAGAGAGATCCCTCTCTGAAACTGGTAGGGATAGATCCCATTTTCAAAGTGGTTGGTTAAGGTTACCTCTCGTAAATTTCTTCTTCCCATTTACAACCTCTGGGAATTTACAGAGTGCTAACATGATCTTCTCTTTTATTATTTAAATGGATGAAGAAATGGAAAGAAGAAGCAACAGATAACCAATCTCTTTAAAAGGCAGTAGTGAAAGAAGATAACAAATTCAATTATGTCTTCAGGGGAAACATTGTAACAACTATGTAAGCTTGATTGTTATTGACTAACAATATCTTGCACGAGTGTCATTGTGGCAGAACTGATCAAACATCTTATTATCAACCAAAATCAATTAAAAAGATGACAAGCCAATAAAAATCCTAACAAAATAAAATTGCACAAAATTAAAATAGTAGAAATAAAGTGACAGAAATGTAGAAGCAGTAGGAAAAGTTTAAAACAGAAAGAAAAAATCAACTACTGCAAGCAGAAAAAAAAAATAGCAAAAAATGAAAACAGAGCTAGACTACTAAAATACAGAAAATACAAACAACATTAGAGATTTTCAAGTTGGTTCCATGTAATGTTTCAAGTGAGAACCGTTAGTGTTGTAGGAAAACAATCGCTCATGTAAATCTTTTAGAATGTAAGAATTGGTACCTAAGACAAAAGCGATCTTGAAAGGACACGGCTATAATTTTTGAAATTTTGAATGTCTTCCCCTATCAATGTGAGCTTAATCCCATAGTAAAACCTTTTCATTGACCTTAAACTTAACAGTTTTGACACTCTTGTTGAAATACTTCTTAACAGTTTGTTGTATGCTTTTAATGTTATGCAAAGAAAACATCCTCTGCTCCCCGAAATCTAGTAGCCCATTTATCCTTTGTGAAACATCTAAAGAATTTAATTCTTCGATCTGTAGCATCAACCTTAAGGAACAAAGTTCCGGCTCAGTTGGGAGGAGGGATTCTTGACCATAAACAAGATGGAAAGGAGTGAAACCAGTGCTTACCTTGGCGGTAGTTCGATCTTCCCAGAGGGTGTAAGTGAGGAGATTGTGCCACTGACGAGGCTTGTCTTCGATGAGTCTTTTGATGATTCTTACCAGATTTTTGTTGGTAGATTCAACCTGTCCATTTCCTTGGGGATAATAATTTGATGAGGTGAAATGTTTAACCCCCAATTTAGCTAGAAATTGAGTCTGCTTAGTAGAAATGAAAGAGGGACCATTGTCTGTAATAATTTCCAATGGAAGACCAAATCTAGAAAAAATGTTATTTTCCAGGAAAGAAATTACCTGATCATCTATGGAATGCTTAAGTGGGACAACTTCAGCTCATTTTTTTAAATAGTCTATGGCTGTCAAAATAAAAACATCTACAGTTGAAGAAGGAGGATTAATAGGACAAATAAAATCCAATCCCCACTTTGAAAAATGAAATTCTGGTAAGACAGGTTGAAACGCGTTATTTCCCAACAAATTTTTGGCACTTGTCACACAATCTTGAAAAAACGTAAGCCTCGAGAAATATTGAAGGTCAATAGTATCATTTTCTAATAATCTTGAAAGCAGTAGTCTTTGCAGAAAAATGACCTCCTACATGAATGACTGAACTTGAAGAACCATGAGCTTCTTGAAACAATTTTTGTGCATCTGCATTGTTTACACAGTGAAGTAGCACACCATCAACAGATCTTCAAAATAAGAAGTCTCTTGTAATGATGTATCTTGCAGATTCAAGACATAGTCTTCTCCTTTGATGAGTGTCTAAGTTGTCTGAACATCTTTGGTTCTGTAAATAATAAACAAAATTCTTGTACTAGGGATGTTCAAACACAGAGAGGATTTGATCATCAATGTAAAAGAGAGTTGAAAGGGAACTATCTTATTCATCAATTTCTTCACCATTCCCAACATGTTGAGCTAAGTGAAGGGATAGGTCACATCCCTTGATAGTAGTGGAAGTCACGATATTCAAATCATGCTCCTAGATCTTGGCAAGCCAATGTGCAAGCTTTCCTGAAAGATAAGTTTGTGAGAGAAAAAAGTTGACAGCAGGTGAAGGGACCTTTACCAACGTATGTTTACCTAAAATGAAGTGGAAAAAAATTTCAACAACTTTAACAAGATCGAAAGAATGTTTCTCAATAAAATAATATTTAAATTCATCATCAAACAAACTTTGACTCATGTAAGCCACTGGTTTTTCATTCCCTTGGTCATCATTTTGCATGAGGACAGCAAAAACTGCCTCCTCGGTGGCATTAGTATATATCATGAATTCCTTATCAAAATCCAGCTTCACCAAAATTGGTGACGAACGGATTACTTTCTTAATCCCTTCAAAAGCATTTTCAACATCATCTATCCAAGAAAAAGAACGATCCTTCTTAAGAAAATTATGAATTGGCTTGACCATCACGAACAAACCTTCGGACAAAGTTAATAACCCCCATAAAATCTTGAACCTCCTTCTTGGAAGTGGGAGTAGGGAGATTAAGGATAACAACAATCCTTTTAGGATCAATGTTTATTCCTAAATTGGAGACGATGTGCCCAAGGATCTTTCCTCGGTAACGCCAAAAATGGACTTGCAAGGATTTAGAGAAATTCCAAATTTCCTACATCGCATGAGAATTTTTCTTTGATGACCAAAATGATCTGATTGGATTTTAGAGTACACTGTTTAGTCATCAAGGTAGATTAGAATGATCTTACCGATCAAATCGTCAAAATCTATTTGCATAGCTCTTTGAAAGGTGGCACCTGCATTAGATAAGCCAAAAGGAATACGTTCATAAGCAAAGGTACCCCAATGAGTAATAAAGGTGGTTTTATAGTTATCTTCCCTTTTTACTTTGATTTGGTTGTAACCGGAAAAACTGTCAAGTAAGGACATCATTTGTGACCCTACAAGTTGCTGCAAAATCATTTCCATGTTAGGGAGAGGGAAGTGATCTTTTATACTAGCTCGATTTAATGCGCAAAAATCAACGCATAGTCGGATCTGACCAGTTGTTTTCCAAACAAGAACCAAATTTGAAACCCATTTAGAATGCTTGATCGGAAAGATGATCCCATCCTTCAAGATTTTTTCCAACTCCTTTCGAATAGTTTCTTCTAGCGCAGGGTTGATAGGTCTTTGTTTTTGCCTGTCTGTTTTTACGCCTTCCTTAATGGGGATGGCATGTTGTATAAGACTAGGATCAAAACCACGAATATCCTCATAAGACCAAGCAAAAACATCTTGAAATTCACCAAGAAGCTTGGAAAACTTCACTTTCTCTTCATCTGAACATTTGGCACCTATTTTAACATTATTTGGAGTCTTGGGTGTCCCAATGTTCAAGCAGATGGTTTCACCCACCTTCCTTTTCGACTCCTCTTCTTTCTATTTCTCCTTGTTGCCTACATCACTCGAAGAAAATGAACTTTCTAGAGGATTCAAGCCTTTAGGAATCTTGTTATCTTCTATGGATATAATCTTCTTAGGCTTAAAAGGTTCATTTTGAATAAAAGCACAAATGCTCTCATCGTTAGGGAAGACCTGCCAAGATACTATATTGTCAGGGATATGTGGACGATACAGAGATTAGAAAGTACAATTAGGTATGTGTGGCAGAAGTTGTCGATTAGGATAGGCTGCAAAAATAGCTAACCGATAAGCCATCAAGTTTAACTCCCTCTTAACATGAGTGATGTTAAAAGATAAAAGGTTTGAGATAAGCACCCAAACAGTTTGGGTGTATCGTTTCATCAACTTGTTGCTAGGAGAGTAAATTTTACGTACAAGATTCACAACAAGTTTGGAATATCCAAAAAGTGAAAGGAGACCACAACCAATATTATAGGTGTTCTCAATGCCTAATAATAAAGCTTCAAATTCAATCACATTGTTAGTGCAAGAAAACTCCAACCTGTAACAAAAGTTGTGTATTTTTCCTACAGGAGAAATCAATATAATTCTAGCTCTATTACCTTCATTAGAGCATGAACAATCAAAGTGCATGTGCCACATACCATCATATAAATTGATTTGTTCCATGGGAATGTTATCCTCCTCAGAAAAGATGTAATACACTCCTAGGTCCTCTTCAATATAGTTTACGTTAGGTTGTGGGGATCTCTCTATATAGGGTGATATCCTTCCCTCTCTAAGGACTATAATGTTTTTTTCATTCTAAGGTATCCATATTTTAAGGCTTTCCAATCTCTTCCTAATATGATTGAGTAATTTCTTATGGCATATCAATTACCTGAATGTTGAGGGTTGTCCTTATTTTGGGATGAGCACACAAAACTAGGTTCACATATTTAATCTCACCTATGGTCATTTGTTGTATACTATTATAGAAGAGAATTATTTTGGCGTTTTCATTTGTACAAGACAAACCTAGCTCTTCCATAATAATATTTGACATCACACTTGG
The DNA here is from genome assembly GCA_010110895.2 of Picea sitchensis. Classification (NCBI taxonomy): domain Eukaryota; kingdom Viridiplantae; phylum Streptophyta; class Pinopsida; order Pinales; family Pinaceae; genus Picea; species Picea sitchensis. The sequence goes on from SNQJ01S0102740.1 coordinate 65,274, forward strand.
GCCCAAACCACCATCAATGAGGAAACAATGGGAAATATTATCCATAATCTTTATAGAAATGTCAAAAGGGGTATTTTTTACAGGATTTCTAAAGTTATGTACACCTACTTTATTTACAGAATGATCTTCTTCATTTACCTCTTCAAAAAGATTGGCTACAATGGAAGCTTTTCCTTCCATGAATTGTTTCATATGCATCTGTTGTTCAAGGACGACAACCATGTCTAAAAGGGTTTCATCTTCTTTGATGTTGGCCAACTGATTCAAGATATTGTATTTGGAAGAGGGGAGAGGGAGAGTAATTCCTTGACTCTCAGGAACTTTAGGAACCTAGACAGTAGCAGTGGGTGAGGATGAGCTCAGGCTAGAAGAAATACGGGGAAGCTCAAACTTGCCCTTGGGAGCATAGTCTTTGTTCCTAGTGTTGATGACCATGACGTCTTCTGTCTCTGGAAAATCTAGGACAACAATAGTAGCTTCTAGTTTCTTACCAAAGATCTTATCTCTGGAACTCTTATTTACCTCACATGTGGTTTCCTCGTGGTGTTCCTCGCGGAAGTTACACCAACTTTGAGGCAAGATAGCTTTAGGATGAAAATTATTTTCAACCAGATTTCTAAAGGGGGGTGCAGAAGAGGATGGAGCTCCAGGGGTGAGAGGTGAGGTAGTCTCCCTTCGCTTGAATGCTATCATAAAATTGTTCATATATTGGACTAGTTTTAAGAGGGTGGACATGTTTGTTTGTCTAATTGATTCCCCCTGGGAAAGACATGTTGTTCTTCATACTCTGAACAAGTATGCAGAGTGGAACCGAGATTACAGTAGGGAGAATACAATGCATTGTAGTAATGCATGAAAGAGGCTTGGTTATGAGGGCGAATGGGTTTAGTGATTTGGTTGTATAACTTGGTGAAATGCAAGTTAAAAGACTTGATGGTCACACCATCCTTATAGGCAATGTTATTGTATTCTCGTAACTTCTTAGCTAGGCTTTTAGATTGCCCATAAGTGGATCTGAACCAATATATTAGCTCCTCCCAAGTAGACACAATCTTAGGAGGAAGTTCAAATAAATCGGCCACAACCTTTCCTTCCAAGGAATAGACGAATAAGCACATGCAAGTGTCATTGTCATTGGCCCCTATGTTATGACAAGCATTAGAAAATGCCACTAGGTGCTCGTTTGTAGTGAGAATGTTATTTCCTGGAAACCTAGGAAGATGCTCTTTAAATTTAGGAAGTGGATGAGTAGCAGGTGCTAGGTTAAGAGGAGAGGACATGTGCCATGGTGTGGTTGTGGAATCTTCTTCAAACTGAAAAATCCCATACTTTTTAATGACTTTGTTGGGATGTGTGGTAGATTGGAAAGGGATATGGTGGATATATAAGCTACCAATCACTGACGAAGATGAATACTGATAAGAGAAATCACTTCCAGTGCCACCAGATCCACCACTAGATGCCATCTTGTGGATGATAGATGAGGGAAAGAAAGATGAACTGGATGAATCAAACAAAGTTCTCCTTAGATCACTTTGTTGGGAAGATAACATAACGTTCCTTCTTCCTATTTCAGTGATAGGATTGATTTCAGATGACAATCCTCTTCTTCTTCTAGAAGCACGAGAGTCTAAGGACATGAAAGAAAGGACAAAACTGAAGAAACAAGAAGGTTATTGTTCATTTATAGGTTGTCTATGTCTAGCTTCCAATTGTTCTTGAGCACTAATATCTCGTTCAATTGTTGCCCATGAATGATTAAGCTCAACACAGGTATTGGCAGTGTCTAAAATGGTATTAAACAAGTTCTAAGCAATGTTGGTTTGATCTTGAAGACCGGGCTCAATATTGGGTTGCCTTGCAACAGGCACAGTCATTTGAGTAATAAAATAGTCAAAGAATCAATATAAAAAAAATAGATGTATCGATGAAAATCAAGTATAAAATTAACCAGAGAGATATTGAAGACCTCCCCAGTATGGTCGCCAAATAAATGTTGAGGAAAAGATATGAAATGATCTTACTCAAGCATTTTTCAGATTCTTCTTGGATAAAGAAAAATAGTCAGGAATGTCACCCTAGGTTTATAACCATCAAAAATAAAATCCTAACTCATAAGTATCAATTACAAGTGCTTAGGATAGTCTTTTCAAAAATAAAAGCTTGCTGGAAAATTCTTTTTAATATGATTTTCTGAATATAATAGTTGTTGAAAACAAGTGTAAAAGATAAGAGTACGACACCAAGATGATAATAAAGATATATGAGACATAAATAAATCCTTTATTTCATTCCAATTCACCAAAGAGTCATTTTCTTTACAAAATCTCATATAAAAATTTTGGACCAATGTCAAACTTAGACATCCTCGATGGAACATACAAAATGACCTCTGACAAAAAATCAAATCTGAACTCTAAAAGTCAGATCATCTTGCCATAGATTGTTGCCCACTCGAATATACACAATAGTATTTGTCATTCATGAAAACTAATTCACAAACAGACAATTCTACACAAACTATCAAAGATAGATCAACACCTCTGAAAAACAAGTGTCTGAATGATGTAATTCAGCTTTGAATGTTGTTGTCTACAATAAGACCCTGCTATCATAAAAGAGAATTAGGCTTGTGATAAATTAAGGAATGAATGAAAACTAAACTACCTCAACATAAACTCAAAGAGAAAACCTTAGTATGCTTCTCCTTCTATCCTCCTCCTGTTCCTCCCTTTCCCTTTTCCTTTAAGCAAATTAGAATTGGTTGAAGTAGTTGAACCACCTCATTAGTTAATTTAACTAAAACTCAACCACTTTTAGTTAAGGGGGAAAGAGCAATAAATCATAATAAGGGTTTTAAATAAATAATAACTAGTAGGTGGGACCCCTTGTGACTCCCTTTAGTTATTAACAATCATAACACAACTAGTCAATTAAACAAAACACCCCTCCTTGTGACTCCCATCATCACATCCATATTTGACAATTTATCTCAATAATATTTGCAACTATTTCCAAAATATATTACCAACATATCCGAAAACAAGCTATACTAAAATCTTAAGTCAACTTTCATCAACAAATAAAAACTTAAAATCCATATTTTCCAGTTTGTGAGGCAATATTTCCCTTGTTGATTCTATCATCTTTTAGTCCTTTTGAACCTTCCTTAGGCTATGTGGAATCTTTAAACCTCATCTCTTTGATCATATGAGAGAAATCATCCTTCCAATGCATGTGGGAGGACATAGATTTATCAAAATTATTTGAAGATGTGGAAGGGGAAGTAGTGTCTTTCTCTTTGACAGGGGCATAGTAGGCCTCGATTTTCATCCTTTTATTTGAATATCTCATTCTTGTATGCATAGTTGATTAGAAAATAGTTCCTTTCACAACTATACATGACAACTCTTTAAAAATATGAAATAGATTTTGGCTCAGCAACATATCATACTCATGCAATCCAATCCATATAAATTGTTTAACTGTTGTCAATGAGCAGGGGGTGAACAAAAGGTCCTGGGATATGCGAGGGGCTTGTATTTAGAGAAAAAAGATAAAATTAAGGGGGAAATAACACGGTTATTTCTCAAAGACAACAAACAATCAACTGTAATGTAGACCAAATAAAACATCATTGCGATCCAACCAAGAAAAAGTAACTTCCAACTGCTTCAATACAGAATTCTCCTTGACCGTAATCAATTTTAGAACAGGCAGTGAAAAATGAATGTGGGAAGGCGATGGGGTTGTAATTACCAAAAAGATAAATAATGTTGGGGAAAGAGAGTGGGTACTATTCACAAAATTAATTAAGCAATCCATAAAACCATTCTGTAAAAGGAAATACACCAACCAAATGACCATTGTAACCTGAAAAAAACAAAAACAAAAAACAACTATTGTGTATAGTCTAAACAACTATGTGTATTAACTTGTTTCCTATCGTAATCAAATATTTAACATAGTGTCAAGACAATATGCATTCTACAACAACCTATAGGGGAGATATTTTCATCTAACTTATCCATTTAATATTTTAAAACAATTCCCAAATGCATAAACAGTAACTTATTTCCACTCTATTCAGCATCAAAATCAACCATTGCTCACGAATTATTCCAATCATCAAATACAATTCAAAGGTTGTGCTCAATTCTATCTTTTAATAATTAAATTGTAATGAGTTTATACTGTCACATCATCTATGCCTACCACTGTTAAAATCATGGTATTTATTTAACATACACAATGGACAGTCAACATCATAATCCATATTTAAATTGCAAAGATCCTGACTTTCCATTTAAACACACAGACAACAATCACCACTTCAACTCACGCTATGCTATGGGATACACAAAAACATTTGACCAAACACAAGTGTATTTCTGTGACTGTAGAGGTCCAATTTTCTTTGACTTTAAACAACCATAATGTTGGGCTATCAATAAATATAGTGAGGTAGCAAACATAAATTTGATCTCATCCCACAAATTGATCAAATTGCAACAAAACCATTTTGTTTCAAAACCCCATGACCATCACTGAGGGCACAACTAATAATTTCCATAGCATACATAGTGGATAGCCATTCCATAATCACCTAATTGCAATACTTCCATGACAATTAAAACACACAGTCATAATAATCAACCACTCATCCTATCATGTTGTAGGAATGCCACACATACCCATGCATCATGCATGAGGCAATGATGTGACTTAATCAATTAAAACAGTGATGGGTTACCAATTTATGATCTCAAGGACAGTGACTGTGTATTCTATTTAACAAACATCCAATTAACCATGCTGAGTTTATTCATTTAATTATAATAAAAAAATGCAGTAACTAGATACCAAAACCAACACCACTGTCACATAATCAACGGGGCGATCCAGTAACCAAATCTGTAGACAATACACCACCAATCCATGACAACCAATAGTATACCCGACAGGCCATAACAGTCTTCTCTATCAACCCTCGGGCTTGAGGAGTTAAGGTTTTTCTCTGTGGGCCACCAGAGGGAGACTAGAGTCGACTCCTCTTAATGGTGAAAACATACGAGACCAATGGTGCACACACATGGAAAACCACAATTGACTTCGTGGAAAGGGTGAAAAATCTCATGACAGGAGAAGCTATGAATAGAGGAGCAAGGCTCCATTTTGGCCTTGTACGATACTTATCACATGCAGGGTATAACCCTCGTGGCTCTCCCAGCCAACCCACTAACAACGTTGAGGTGAAACAGAGCCGAGAAGAAGCAATATAACCCACCAAGTGACCATTAGTAGCATGAACAACCCAATACCTAATTGAACAATGTTCATTGACACAAAGCACTTGCAACCCATTAAACCCCATAAAAACCAAAGACTGGGTATGGTGATACGAATGTGTGAAGACAGTTGGCCACTCAAGACCAAACAAAACCCTCCAATCTAAACCTAGCCAGGATGAAAGAGAGTATTTATGTCTACTAACACTCAAGACGACCAATAACACTGTGACCTCAAACATTATTGCAAAGAAATCCATCAACGATTCATTCCAAAAAAAATCGCAATTTCACACAGTTGCCATACTTAAGGATAGCACAAACCAATACATATGAGCCAATATATATTTCATAACCAGATCAGACTCATGAATGGAAAAAAAAAAAACATACCTGTAATAAAAAACACCTTAAAATGTGAGTTGGCTGAGTGGTTCTCCCTATGCTTGAAAGTTGGATCCTAACCACAACAAACTTAGTTGAACAATAGCCTGACTAGGGTGGTGGCTAGTGGAAGGAGTAGGAGTGATGCATAGTAAATGCATGTCACCTCCATGCTCAAACTCATTCAATTCCCTAGTACGCGCCAGTCACTAATCCATTAATTCATCCAATCGAACCATGCATTAAAACCAGCATCCCTTAATTTCCAAGAGCGCCACCCACATCACATATTACCATCTCCAACTATACAATAATGTATATAAACTACAATTCCATGTAACTCAATAATTCACATAGCTATTATTTGTTAGCCAGGATTTACAATGACCATTTTAATGTGTATGGTGTAACATGTTAGTATAGACCAGTTTCTTCCTTTCTCATTCTTTTGTTTATATTTCTTTATTTCGTTTCAATTGCTCTTTATTTTTCGTTACTAACATGTATCTTTTGCAGGTTTCACAAGTAATAAATCCAGAACTAAATATCAAGGGTGACAATAGATATCATAAGCCATCATAGCATTCGAGTCTAGAGCAAGAGGACAACATGTATTATCTCTCATCCATCTGTCTTGAATAGGACCAACCTTGATCATCAATCATTCTCAATCCTGTAACACAGTGTCGAACATCAGTAAAACATCAAACAAGACCCAGATTTGATCCTCCAACAAACAAGGGGGTCCCACCTACTCATATTATATATATATATATGTATATAATTAGGTTTTAGCAAATAGGCTTTAGCAATACTTTGTGGGCAAAATCCTCGTTGCTATTTTAATCATCAACACTCCTCTGAATTGCGTCGGAAGAGTTAATTTATAGACCTCCTATATTTCTTTTCAAATTATATTTTTCACCCGTCTTCCCCAAGTTTCTACCAGGTCACTTAAACATGGCTACCATTGCCTTGACCTCCTTAGAGGATGAATCTTTGTCTCATAATAATCTCAATAACTCATCTGGTATTTTTAATCATTTAGTCGCAGTAAATGGTACATTTTACCCTAATATGCACCCTAAACTTAGTTTTTGTGGTAGGTTTGAACATGACACCCCAAAAGAAATCAGAAAGAAAGGAATCTGGGTTCGAGTCCTCTAGTAGTATTTCAAGGCAGGAGGAGATCTAGATATTGTATGGGCCATATACGATGACAAAGAAGGGATTTTACAAAAGGAAAAAGAGACGTTAAAATGGGGAGAGATTTATCACATGTTCAAAAAATCAAATTTCTTTGTCGAAGCTGAAGACCCAGATGAGCTTCAAGTGTTTAGGAATATTAGGAAATCAAGGATATTCAGGGTAGCAGGACATCTAGAAGTTTTCCCTTGCACAAATTCCATCTCCTGGATTTTGAATAACACTCACATATGTATTGGTTATGAAATATGTATATATGAGCCAATATATATTTCATAACTATATTTGGTGATCTTGGTGTCCAACAGTGACCAGAGGCTCGACTAGAATGTGTTGAGGAACCAGTTGTCCCAATCTAAGATAATGGCTTGTGGTATCCCAAAATGTACCCACACTCATTCAAAGAAGATCTTGGTAGTGACCTCCACTGTGATACTCTTCTTGAAACCAACCAGAATCATCATCTAAGAAAAGAGATCAACAACCACAAAAACACAGTCATTTACCTTCTTGGTAAATGGAAGGCCCAACATGTAGTCCATTGAGATGGATTCTTAGGGCCTATCAGGAGTAGGAAGAGGGCTGTACGGGCCTTGTTTCTTAGTGAAATTTTGGCAATAGCGTGGGTAGTGCAGGACCTGATATACTTGTTAACATCCTATCGAAGTTTCATCTAATAAAAAAAAAATTACATCAGTGTCATTGTCTTTTCTATGTTGAACTGTCCTGACACCTAACTAAAGTGGGATTCCCAAATCAGCTTCCCTCTCTCACTCAATGGGATGAAAATATGTCCCATATGGAACAACATCTCATCGTGAAGATGGAAATTAGTGGCAAATGTGTTTATTCCCAACATCTGGTAAGTGGTGGCGAAGGCAGGATATTTTTCATAGAGTTGGGGTCATCCAGAGGTCTCATGGTCACAAGAGTCTAGCACTATGGTGAGTGTCGTGACTATAGGTCAGCTGAGGAAATAAATGATGTGGTTGGTACTTCCTTTATTATACTTGATTTTGAGGTGGAATTGTTGCAAGTATGTGGACCACTTTTGATGGTGGTCATTCTGCAATTTTCCTTGTGTCTGCATGAACTGTAGCGACTTATGATCAATGTGGATGATTGTCTCCTTCTTGAGAATGTAATGTCTCCATTGGAGGCAGAATTTCACAATGGATTACATTTATTTATTGTAAGTAGAGTACTTACGGATTAAAATTGATAGTGTCTCACTATGATAGGCCACGGGGTGGTCGTGCTGAGTGAGAACTACGCCAACAACATAGTTTGAATGGGATGTTGCAGGTCAGGTAATGAAAGCACTAGGGTTGATCACGAGCACTTATTCAAATCATCAAACACTTATTGTTGGTAAATGCCCCACACAAAATGTGACTTACCACCACCCCTGGTTACTTGGTTGAGGACCCCTGCAATATGGGATAATCCCAACACGAACCTATGATATAAATTGGAAAGGCCTAATAAGCTCTGAAGCTCAGTGAGCATGGTTGGGGCTGGCCAGTCATAGATGAACTTGATCTTGGTTGGATCCACATGAAAACCATTCTTATCAAAAATGTATCCTAGGTATTGGACCCTGTCCATAACAAAGGCACATTTTTCCAAGTTGGCATATAACTTGTGTTGCCGCAGAGTGTGCAAAACCTACTGAATATGTTGCAAGTGTTACGCCCAAGTCTTCCTGTAGATGTGGATGTCATCTAGATACACCACTACAAAATTATTGGTGAAAGGTCACAAGATATCATCCATCATCCTCATGAAAGTTTTTGGTGCACTTTTCAAACCAAAGGGCATAACCAGCCATTCAAAAATACCTTTTTGCTTGAAGGAAATATTCCATACATTTTTCTACTCTATTGGAACCTAATGGTAGCCTGGATTCAGATCAATCTTGCTAAATTATTTGGCCCCCTTGATATGATCAAGGATATTGTCAATTCGAGGAATTAGGTATCGGTTCCTAACTATGATTTTATTTAGGGCCTGATAATCAATGCAGATTCGTCAAGTCCCATATTTCATCTGCACAAGCACGATTGGGCTTCCACAAGGTGATGATTTGGGTCATATGTGCCCATTGTGGAGAAGTTCTTGGAACTGATGCTTGATATCCTCATTTTATAACGGAGAGCAACGATATACTAGACCATTGGATAACGATGCGTTGGGGGTAAAATCGATGTAATGCTTGACCTGACAGTGCAGAGGTGTCCCAGTAGGTGAGGAGAATATGTCTTTTTATTATTCCACGACCTTATCCTTCTGCTTCTGCTGCAGGGAGAGGTCAGTCATAGAGGCCATGGATGTGGTTGCAATATTTCTCTCACTCTAAGAGAGAATCACGAAGAAGACAAATTTTCCAGTCTGAGAGATTACCTTCCTGCATTTCTTGGTAGAGATCAAGGAAATGGCACTAGGTGGGACTACCTCGGGTATCATGTACAATTTATTGTGCAAAGTAATAATAACATTGCGAGGCCTAGACTCATATACAGCATGATGTTTCCATAAATATGTTTGGCCCAAAAGAACATCACAAACTTCAAGGGGAGAAACATCTCACAATAACTCATCTTTGAAGGGCTTGATATCGTAGGATAGGTGGCATTGTTGGCTAACGCGAAGATCACTTCCTTAGCGGAGCCATCCGATGGTGTATAGTTGTGGGTGAGGCATTATTGGCACGACCAACCGCTTGGCGACCTCCACTGAGATGAGGTTCTTCTGGCTACCTCTATCAATGATGAAGTGCAGTAGGGTGCCTTTCACCCACATCTATGAATGAAAGAGGTGCTCAGCTTCCTCTGGTTCCTTAGGTTCATAGGGATGGATCTTGGTGGTAGAAAGGATGGCACTGGGTTCCATGTCAATGATCTGTATCCTCTTTTCTGGTTCTGACTCAAAGTCAGAACCCACATCTCATTCATAGGATTTCATCTCAGCCACCAATGACTGCTTTGAGAAACAATCAACAATGTTATGTTAGGGGATCTTATGGAAGTTACACCACTTCCTGGTATCTTTCTTCATCTTTCCATTGTCCTTATTTGTTTCTGGCTTAGACTAGTTGTCCTGAGGTTGTCCATATTTTCTCTTTCCTTTTTTTGTGGGTTGGGGCTGCCCTTTCCCTGCTTCTTCTATGATGTGTTCCCAGACCCAAATTGTCACGTTTTTTGTTTAAGCTTCTTCTCAATTTTGACATCATATCGATAGGTTGTGCCCAAGGACGAGATGTCTAGAAACCCCATTTCTACCTAGATGTATCTATGCATACCATCGCAGTACTTGAACACCATATGTCACTTAGAATATTTGATACACATCTTGGTGCACAAGGTATGGAAGATATTTGTGAACTCTGGTACTGCTTGGTCCCTTTCCTACCGCAGTGTGGTCCATTTTGTATACATGTCATCACAACTTCGGACAAGGTAGTATTCTTCCTTAATGGAATCCTTGAAGGAATCCTAGGTGAGTGTGACTATAAATAATGAGGGTTCCTCTATTTCCTTTTTCTCACAGAAAGTCTCCCACAAATATTTGACATGGGGGATGGCTTTGAGGAGTGCAAAATTAATATTTTCTCTATTCGAAAAGTTATGGACAAAAAAATACCCTTCTAGAAGATTCAACCATTTGTCTACATCATCTATGTCTATCTGACCTTCAAATATAGGAATATAAAATTTGATTTGTACCTTGAAGGGGGAGGCACCTCCACTCTAGGAATATTTGTCGTATGTTGGTAGTCGTCGAAGGATTTGTGCAAAATTATCCACCATCTCGTTCCTTTGTTGTGTGAGGGATTCCTCGAGTAATAGTTTGAAAGGATCTCTTGTCCCATAAGCTTTCCTTTCTCCTACCATGGAAGGTCTCTTGGGCGTGAGAGATCCTTTGTCCTCAAGAGAAACAAGCTCAAGACCCAACTCTTTGTACCCTGACCTCGTCCTGGACATGCATTAAGAACGATAAGGAGAAGACTGCTATGATACCACGGATCTGTATTTTATGAGAAAAAAGAAATGAATACAAATCTATATTATTAACACAAATATTCAATTAACAATAACAAATATACATTAAAACTTGGCTTCTATTAATAAAGAAATATGTTGAAACTGTAAAATGTAGACTGAAACAATCTTGCTAGAATGGTGGCGGCTTATCTCTGAGAAGAGATGTGATAGTTTCACTCATTCACAAGAATATGAGTAAAATGAGGCTCTAAAATCATTTTACAATAAACATGAATGCAAAAACCCTATAAATCCAAAAACCTAACCCTACGAGATGAAGCGCCAAGAGTCATGTGGGCCCCGTTGGGGTAAGTTGGTACATCAACTTCTCGGGGTCATAACTTTTGCATATGATCTCTGTTTTAGGCTCACAATAGCCCGTTTGAAAGGTATATCCAAGGAATACACATTATTCTATCAAACTCGTTCTTAATTTACAATTTGATTGTGGCAAGCCATGAACACGTTGTTTAGGGCCTCAAAACGACCTTGGAAGTTCAGGACCCTAAAACTAGGAAAAAAGTACCAAAATAAAAAAACAACCAAGATGAGCCAGTTGGAATGGGTGGGTGGCCACCGATATCCACCTGGATCATTATCATACATGCCTTTGATTTATTTATGTGCATATGTGGGGACTTCATTCAATTGGGAAGACATATTGTTTGAGAATCTCATGGTTGTTATCTCCATAGTAAAGAAAGTCCAACCAAGAACATTCCTTGGCTTCCATATGTCCTCGTACCTCCTAGACATAATGTGTATATCTCACAAGTACCCTAACATGGGATGGATTTGGTTTCCTATTGACCCCGCAATCCACATATATTGTAAAGTGCTTTGGGAGCACAAATACCATGTAGAGTACCAAAGGATATGCGAACACTTCCTTGCTTCGTTATATGAATTCATCTTTTGCACCACACCCACGATCATGACTGACAAATCCATAGTAGTTATAAGAAGGATTGGGGATTGGTATCTCATGGAACATGGCACTTACATAAGAATATATGGCACGATGAAGCCACCACATCTACTTCCACGATTCATACCCAACAAGCTCATCCTTCAGGAAGTAGCATATCAAACTATTATACACAGAGTTGGAGGGATGATATATATATTGAAGAAAGAAATTTGTCCCCCACTACCTCTATACGTCGACAATTATTTCTTTGAAAATACTAAACAAGCCTAGGCAAAGGTAGATACCCTTATTTCTTATCACTTTAGGGAAGAGAGATTCAAGAGACATGATCCTAAGGGTATTTTCAAGGAAAATTTGAATAACATCAGGTTGTCTTATGAGTATATGATCTAGGAGGATATCAGTGGACACCCACCTATTCCAACTGGCTCAAAACATTTTTTTGAAAACTTACTATTTTTAGTAGTTTTTTGGGTCCCAAACTTCTGGGTCCATTTTAAGGGCCTAAACGACATTTTTCATTATCATTCACCTCAATAATAGTAAAAGGATCTGATTGATCCTATGAAATGAAGAACCTCGTCAAGACCATTCCAATGAGCTATCATGCGCCCTAAAAAAATACCGTATGCAAACGTTATGACCCCAGGAATTTGATGTACTAACTTACCACAACGGGGCCCACATGACTTTTGGCACTACATCTCCTAGGGTTAGTCTTTTGGATGTCTAGGGTTTTTGCATTCATGTTTATTTTAAAAATTCCTTCAGAGCCTCATTGTATGCATCTTCTTGCGAATGATCATAGTCGTCACATCTCTTCTCAGAGATAAGCTACCACCATTCTAGCAAGCTTGTTTTCAGTCTGCATTTTACAGTTTCAAGATATTTCTTATTTAATAGAAGTCAAGTTTTATTGTATATCTGTTATTATTCATTGTTCTCTATCTTAATATTATAATTTTTTGTTTTCATTTGGTTTCGCTAATCAATCAAGATCAGTGGTATCATAGCGGTTTTCTCCTTGTCTTTTTTCAGTGCATGTCCCCGACGTGATCAGGGTATAGAGAGTTAGGTCTCGAGCTTGTTTCTCTTAAGGAAATTTCTCTCACACGCCCAAGAAACCGTCCATGGAAGGCGAAAAGAAAGAGGATGGGACAGGATATCCTTTCTAAATGTTGCTCAAGGAATCCCTTGAGTGACAAAGGAATGAGATGATGGATAGATTTTTACAAATCCTTCGATGGTTGTTGACAAGTGATGCATCCACCTCAATCTGAGGCACCGCCCCCTTCAAGATACAAATCAATTTTTATATTCCTATATTTGAAGGGAAAATAGATACGAATGTTGTAGATAAATTGTTAAACCTTCTAGAAGGGCATTTTTGTGTCCACAACTTTTTCGATAGAGAAAATATTACATTTTTTCTCTTCAAGGTCGTCCCCCATGTCAAATATTGGTGGGAGACTTTCTATGAGAAAAAGGAAATAGAGGGATACACATTATTTGCAGTTGCACCCACTTGGGTTTGCTTCAGGGATGTTATTAAGGAACAATACTACCATGTTTGTTGTTATGATGACTTATATACAAGATGGACCACACTACGACAGGAAAGAGACCAAACCATGCCAGAGTTCAACAATGTCTCCTATACCTCGCGCACCAAGATCGGTATCAAATATTCTGAGTGACATATGGTGCTCAAGTATCATGGCGGTCTACATAGATACATCCAAACAGAAATGGAATTTTTGGACATCACATATTTGGGCACGACCTATCGATATGTTGTCAAAATCAAGCAGAATCTTAAACAAAATACGTGATAGTTCGAGTCTGGTAATCCCTCATAGAAGAAGTAGTGAAAGGGCCTCCCCAACTCATAGAAAAAAGTACAGAGAAAATATGGGAAACCTAAGGACAACCAGTCCAAGCTGCAAGCAAAGAAGGACAATGGAAAGACAAAGAAGGATACTGGGAAGTGGTGCAACTTCCATAAGAGCCTCTAGCATAACACTGATGATTGCCACTCCAAGCAGTCATTGGTGGATGAGGTGAAATACTTTGAATCAAATGTGGGCTCCAACTATGAGTCAGAACTAGAAAAGTGGAGAGGGATCATTAACACAGAACCCAGTGTCGTCGTTTCTACCACCAAGATCATTCCCAATGAACCTGATGAGCCAGAGGAAGGCGAGTGCCTCTTTTATTCATATATGTGGGTGAAAGGAAATCCATTGCAATTCATCATTGATAGTAGTATCTATAAGAACCTCATCTTAGTAGAGGTCATCAAGTAGATTTCCCTGTCGATAATGCCACACCCACAACTCTACACCATCGGATGGGTCCACAAAGGAAGTGATCTTCACATTAGAAAATAGTGTTACTTGTCATATGACATCAATCCATTCAAAGATGAGGTATCATGTGATGTTGATCCCCTTGAAGTTTGTGAAGTTATTTTGGGGCAACCTTGTTTATGGAAATTCCATGCTATATATGATTCTACACCTCACAGTGTTATTATTACTTTGAATAGAAAATTGTAAAGGATACCTAAGGTAGTCCCACCTAGTGTTATTTCCTTGATCTCTTCCAAGCAATGTAGGAAGGTCATTTATCATACTAGGAAGTTTTTCTTATTCATGATTCTCTCTAAGAGTGAGTGAAAGGTTGCAGCCACATCCATGGCCTTTGCATTCAACCTCTCCATGCAGCAAAACAAAGTGGATAAGGTCGTGGAAGAATGAAAAGACATCTTCTCATCACCTATTAGGGTACCTATGCACTCTCATGTCAATCATTCCATTGATCTGACCCCATATGTACCGCTAGACAATGGGCCAGTCTATCGTCTCTCTCTGTTATAAAATGAGGAGATACAGTGTTAGATCCAATAATTTCTCCACAAGTGGCATATCCAACCTAGATCATCACCTTGTGGAAGCCCAATCATTCTTGTGCAGAAGAAAGAAGGGACCTAGCAACTCTGCATTGATTATCGGGCCCTAAAAAAATCACAGTCAAGAACCAATACCTAATTCCCTGAATCGACGATCTCCTTGAGCAGCTCAAGGGGGGAAATTGTTTATTAATATTGATATGAAGTCTGGCTACCATAAGGTCCCAATTGAGAAGACATATGTATGGAAGACTGCCTTCAAGTCAAAAGAAGGTATTTTTGAATGGTTGGTCATGATCTTTGGTTTGACAAATTCCACAACAACTTTCATGAGGATGATGTATGATATCTTGTGGCCTTTCACTAACTCTTTTGTAGTGGTGTATCTATATGACATCCTCATCTACAACAATGCTTGGACGAAACACTTACAACATATTCAATAGGTTATACACACTTTGTGGCAGCACAAGCTATATGCCAACTTGGAAAAATGTTCCTTCGGCATGGAAAGGCTCCAGTAACTAGGCTACATTGTTGATGTGCATGGTGTGCATGTGGATCCAGTGAATATCCAAGTCATTCATGACTAGCCAACCCCAACCACACTCATTGAGCTTTAAAGCTTCTTAGGCCTTGCCAATTTCTATCGCAAGTTTGTGTTGGGATTCTCCCATATTACATGGGCCCTCATCCAAGTAACCAAGGGTGTTGGCAAGGAAAAATTTGTGTGGGTCTTGTCCCAACAAAAGATTTTGATTATCTGAAATAGTGCTTGTGCTCATCTCTAGTGATTTCATTACCTACCTACAATATTCCTTTGAGATCGAGAGAGATGCTTCAAAATATGTTGTGGGTGAAGTCCTCACTCAACACGTCCACCCTATGGCCTATCATAGTGAGGCACTATCATATTTTTTTCATAAGTAACCTACTTACAACAAAAAAAATGTACTCCATTGTGCAATCTTACCGCCAGTGGAGGCATTACATTCTCGGAAAGGATACAGTCATCCACATTGATCATAAGTTGTTGCAATTCATGAAAACACAAGGCAAATTATAGAATGACTGCCATCAGAAGTGGTCCACATGTTTGCAGCAATTCCACCTAAACATCAAGTATAAAATAGTAAGTACCAACCGAGTCATTGATTTCCTCAACCGACCTCCAGTCGCAGAACTCACCACGGTGCTATACTCTTGCAGCCATGAGACCTCCAAATGGGCCCACAACTATGAGACAAATCCTAACTTCGCCAACACCTACCCAATGTTGGGTGCAAACACAGTTGTCACTAATTTCCATCTTCAGGACAATTTGTTGTGCCATATGGGCCATCTTTGTGTTCCATCAAGAGAGTGAGCAAAGATGATTTGGGAATCCCACTACAGTCGGGTGGTAGGATACTTTGTCATGGAAAATACAATGGCAGTGTTGCAGTGACATTTCTACTGGTTGAAACTTCGACAAGATGTCAGCAAGCATATTCGGTCTTGCACCGCCTACACTATTTCCAAACCAGCCACTAATAAATAAGGCATGTACACTCCTCTACCTACTCCTGATAGGCCCTAGTAATCCATCTCAATGGACTACATGTCAAGCCTTCTGTCCACTAAGTGGGGAAATGAATGTGTTTTTATGGTTGTTGATCATTTTTCCAAGATGGTGGTTCTGACTGCCTGCAAGAAGAGTATCACAATGAAGGCCACTACCAAGCTCTTATTTAAATGAGTGTGGGTACACTTTGGTATCCTACAACCCATTATCTCAAATCGAGACATTTGGTTCCTCAGAACCTCCTCGTCGAGCCACTGGTCATTGTTGGACATCAAGCTCCCCAAATTCACTTCCTTCCACCCCCAGATGAATGGCCAAACCAAGGTTGTCAACCGGATGATCATGCACATCCTACACATGTACAATTTCAAGCACACCCTCACATGGGATGATATTCTTCCCTATGTTTGGAACAGCTACAATAGATCCATACATAGTTGAACCGGCCACATCCCCTTTCAAGTGGGGTTGGCATTTCAACCATTGGGTCCCATGGATGTTGCACTACCCCTTGCAGCCACCCAGGAAGACTCGTTTCATTCTCCAACTGAAGCTAACAAATCCACCCAGTTCATTGAGTGGATCCAGCACATCCGCCAATAGGTTCAGGACATTTTACATAAGTCCAATGCCAAGTAGAAGCAGTGTCATGATCAACACCAAGTTCCACACCAGTTTCAAGTGGGAGACAAAGTTTGGTTGCACTTGCAGAAAGAATGTCTTACAAGGCCTCATCAAAATCTTCGCCCACTCCATTATGTACCTTACACCATCTGTTATCACTGAAATTTCGTTCGCACATGGTGACAAGAACTCGGTCGAACCACCATTACGCATCCCTCGCATCCCCCTGCACAGGAATGTTCACAACCCACAGGCTAGGGCAACACATAACTATAGCTTGGTAGATGACTTAGCGCAATCCCTGGCTGCCATGTCCATTTTGGAAGTACTCCAGACTTGTCCCACTCAGCGGAAATCACTACTTTCTACCTTGGGGGCAGTCGACCCTGTCGATACTCGACTCATCACTTTTGACCTTGATAGCTGCGAACCTCGTCTTCCCACCACAATTGCTATTCAAATACCAGTCAAAATACGGAACATCATCGTCCATCGGTGTATCATCGATGAAGGGGCATCTACCTGTATCATGTCCAAAACAGTATGGCAGAAAC
>SNQJ01S0102740.1:82788-94847 GCA_010110895.2 Picea sitchensis
AGGTCAGATCTTTGCTTGTGCTTCTACATCTTGAATATATTGTGATCTTCATGTGTTGATGAATCTTGTATGCACTTAAAAACTCAATAAATTAGTAGTAGTTAGTGATTCCAAGAAAGAATTTGGCTTGGGATCATTACATTCAATCAAAAAAATGTCATCATGGGGCATAAATATAGATGCTGCATTGGCCAATATATCTGCATCTATATTTTGATCACGAGGTATAGAATAAATATTAAATGCATCAAATGAATAAAGAAGATTCCATACCTCTTGCCGATAAGCCTTTAGATGCAGAGACAATCAATGAATAATGTTTCTTACTTGTCGAACAATGATTTCATAATCAACAAACACCTTGATATATTTAACCCGAACACCAATGGATTTTTTAAGGCCTTGAACTAAAGCTTTGTATTCAAGGGTGTCGTTGGTGTATTCAAACTCTAAGCGGCATGATATTAGCATTTTTCCTTGACTAGGATCAATGAGAACACATCCTACTCCGGATCCATCCTGCCATAGAAGAACATGGTCCACATGTCAGGAAATTCGGTCTTGTTAGTTGAACTAAATCCTAAGTTAGTTAGTACTAGACATACACTATTATGGATTCGTGGGAGGATTCCTAATTGTAATTCTGATGGTATCTCTGATGTCTGTGCTGCATAAAAACCGTAGTCAGTTTCAAAAAAGTAATTACCCAAAACAGAATGGGAAAAGCTTATGGGTTCGTTCTTACCTTCCAATTCCGTTACTGTGTGCTTCATGTGTGCCTCACTGTTTACACGAATTTGATTGGATTTTCCTTTATAAGGAAGCCACAGATGAGACCAATCAGTGAAGAAATAACCTTAAAGTTTGGCTGACCAATCTCTTCTTAAGAGAAAACTGTAACTCTTTGGTATGTCTACAACAACTATGTTTATGGTCTTATGAACCTTGGGGTCAGATGATAACCTAATTAATAAATCTCTTAGTTCACCTTTTACTTTAACGTCCATCCTGTCTAGTTGTATAATCCTAGTTTTCATTATTTGTGGAACAACATTTATTTTTTGGAAAATGGAAAAAGACATGATATTGGAAGAGGCACCCGAATATGCTAAACAATTGTGTACATTGAAATTCAAAATTTCATATGTGAGCAAAAAAGGTGGTACCTGAGATTTTGAAAAGGCACCTATGCTTGCTTTGTTTATAGTTGTTGCTATTTCCACTTTGTGTATCTCCTATGCATCAATTTCGAGGATGAGGCTTTCAGTAGCAACAACATTTCTTTTCTGAGTATCATGAGTCTTGAAAGCATATTGTAGGAGCTCTTGTTGCTAGGTTAAGGAACATATATCGAACATTGAAACATTTTCTTTTGTTTTCTTCACGTCTTCAATTAAATTGTAGTCAAGGTTGCTGATAGTATGACCATATTTTTTTTCAACTACATTTTCATTGTCCATTGTCAAGTTCATATTAGCGCCATTCCCTGTTGAACCAAATGTGCTTGGTTTATCTTTGTTTTCTAAGACAATTTTTCCAGTTTTATTACTAGTTTTTCCTTGGGTCGCATCATTTTGTTTTGGAAGGATAGGGGAGTGTTGTTTTCCTAAGAGGGATGTTATTTGAAAACCTTCATATCTCCTCCAAGGATTTCCTCAATTTGTTCATCGTCTGATTCTGGACACCAATCCCAAAAGGTCATAGCATATTCCAGGGGAGCTTCATCAATAACATCAATAAGAGCTTGTGCATGGATTTCATCATCTAAACTGTGTTGATCTAGCAACTGATTTATCACCAGGGTCATAGAGTTGAACCACTGAGGGCACGTTCATTCTGGGTGATTTTGCTAATGATAAGAAAAACAATTGTCATTACTGAAGCTATCTAAGTTGAAAGCCATGTGTGGTGGTTTGGGTGGTTTTGGTGGGTTATCCAACTTCTTAAAGAATGGACAGAAAGTCCATGTCTTCGATGATCATTCATCGAAATTATTTTTAAAGTCCACAACTTCATTAGATAACTTCTTAACCATTTTGACCACATTTTCAATGTCCTTTGACTCCTTGTCAGGTGGTTTAGCTAATAACAATAGTTTCTTTCCATCTGACTTAGTTTCTTCGTAACTTGGATGTTGATCATATGCAGATAACTCTCTTTCCACAATCTTAGCTTCATCAAATTTGAGTGCTAATGTGTTTCTATTAACTCATTTTAAAAACATACCTAGGGAAGGAGTTAACACAGTTGTGTAATATTCAATAGCTAATGAATGAGCGGGAGCTACATCGTGAGGAAATTTGATTAAGACATTGAGAAATATTTGGTTAAATTCCTTTACTCTTTCCCTCTTGTCCATTATGGTAACCCCTAATTCATTATGTAGAGACACAATTGTTTTTCTTTCTCCAAATTTTCTCATAAAGATCCTTTCGAAACTATCCCAATCAGTAATAAACCCAACAGGTAAGCTGAAATACCAAGTAGAGGCTTTCGCAAAAAAAGTGTAAGGAAATAGCCTGCAAACTATGTCATCATGTTCAACACCTAGAATATGTATGGCTAAAAACAAAGTATTCACATGATCTTCTAGGGACTCGGGTTTGTGTGGGTCAAATTTTGGGAGGAGCTTATCAAATTTCCTTGGCATTTCATGCAATTGTCCACCCATATTGAGAGATCCTTGGTCCCTCCATCAAGGTATAACTTCTATATGAACCCTATTTTCTCCCATTGATTGTTCTAAAGTAATCTACAATTGTTCTCCTTCAAATTCTTCTCCAGGTTCAATAAGGAAACATGTGGCCTTGCTCAAAGGTACTTGAACTTCTTGTAAAGCAGTTTCAATGAGGTCATCTACAGAGTCAACATAAAAATCGAGATATGTTTTGGGTCATTCTACACATATTTCTTTCCTCCTAGGGAGCTCAGAAGTTGTAGGTAGCTTTCCAAGAAACTTTGCATAAGCACATGTAATCCTACAAGTTTCGTGGATCTCTTCCCATGGTATGAGAAACCAAGTCTCAATATGTATTTCAGGACTACCAGAGGCACTTTCGAAATTAGGCTTTGATTCCTCGTAGATAACTTCATGTTCAGACTCGACTCTAGGAAACAAGGTGGGTTGGGGGTCATAATTACTTGTTGAAGACTGATTTTGGTTATTGTTTAACTCATGTATATAAGACATAAAATATGGATCTCCTTCTAGCGCCAATTCTATTGACGGGTTCAAATTCAAGTAAAAATAATAAGGGGTTCTCCCTGGTACATAGTCACAACTATACTATACATCATTTTTATTAGGAGACCCATCTCGAATTTGGTCAATTTCCATTGTTACTATTTTTAGAGGGTTTTGGCCGGTTATGAACCGATTTCCAATGAGGGTGGGTGATGAGTGGATATGCAATGTAAATATGTATGAAGACTATGTATGAAATTCAAGCTAAATTAACACTAACCTAATTTAACCTATCCTATCTAGGAGCATACTAAAGTGACCAGTGAGCTGTAAGTTGAAACCAAATCCCGCACTACTTCTACACAGATAAATGATATAAAAGAGAAAGATCAGAAACAAGTGTATACAAATACGTATAACCAGAGTAGTCTAGATTACACTAATGCATACATTAACAACTCACAAATCTCAAGGCATTAAGACATTTAAAAAAAACTCTAAACGGAAGAATAACACAAATTATATGAGTATTAGTCTAGAACAACATAACATTCTTACAATCCAAAGGAACCGTGTCCGTCTTCAATAGAAGTAGTTCTCAACTTAGATCTGTTCATACACAATAATTATTTCTATAACAACTGGCCTTGAGGGCTTCTCAATATTCATTAACAAAGTATAAGTCCTTGAATCAATTCTTGAGTCTATACATTGCTTGAAAATCCAAAAATCCTTTTCAAATGGGGTTCTATTCTATTTTATACAATATTTTTAGTAATCCCTATGTGACTCTTCATCTTCTTCTTGAAGGATCAGTTACAAAACTAGTTCACTTTCTCATTCCTAATGGAAAGTGTACATAATGGGACGAAATTGGGATTGGTTAGGAAAAGGAAAAAAAACAAGATAGGTATTTTTTCCTTTTCTTATGGATTTATGTTGCTCAAGTAGGCCATCCAAACTTCGAACTGATCATATAGTGATTCAATCCTTCTATACATTATTTTTTCTAATGTTGTGTTGATCAATGTGATATTTTCCTTGAGAGTGCCCATATCCTTTTCCAGTTTCGTCATAAAATCTTGTACCATGGTATGCAACTTTACTAGTTGTAGGAAGTGTTGATCAATGAGATCTATGGAGATGAAGGTAGCTACTTCAACTACTTCCTTCTTGCGATTGGTGCTATCATGCATTGCATTAACTAGTTCTTCTGTCACCAGGTTCTTCCCAAGTTGATCTAATCTTGGGAGTCGATCATTCCTGATCAGTTCATGGGAAGCTTTATGCATGATTGAGCATATTTCCATGGATTTTGTGACTTCTCTATCAACCTTTTTTCCTATCTGTTGGCAATGAACTAGTGCATATAAGTTTGTCTTTCTCTCCACTTTGGATGGTTGGTAAAGCTCAGGTGGCACATCTGGGTTATCTTCTATCGATCTGTCTATGTTTGATACGCCTTCGTGAATGGTGTTGTATTGTGACATATTCATACATACATGATTATTTTTCTCAATGAACGTTGTAGCTACATTTTGGAAGAGGTGCAAATGGGTGTACATGTCGATGATAACTCCTTCTAGCTCATTTCTGACCTTTTCGATGCTGACTTTGAAGCTTTGAAGGCTCCTCTTGTCAATCTTTACCTACTGAAGTGTTTCCTCTATTTCTTTGATCCTTGAATCCTTTTCTTCATTTTTATGGCATAATATTTGTATGTTGTACACATTGGCATTCATGAATGAGGAGCCAACCTTAGCTCGGGAAATAGGGTCTTCTTTGACATCTCTTGTGATTGGTACATGGGTAACTACTGAGATAGGGGCTCCTTCAGTTATCAAAACTTTCTTTACCCATTCTTTCACTATCCTAACAGTATTATTGTCATAAGTGAAGTTCCTTAGATTCAACACTTTGCTTGACTGAAATGGCTCTGAGAGCCCGATTCCTAAACCACTTCCTATCATATCTATTTCTATACTTGCAGGAGATGTTCCTGGGATGTCCACCTCTATGGGATATGTGTCGTCCCTTCTATATTCTATGTTTTTATTTTGTCTTTCTTCTTCATCAACTTTGTCTACTACTTCTTTTGTTGCTTTCTCTACTTTCTCCATTGCTGCTCGTTCCTTAATTTCTTGTCCTGTTGCGGCTTTTTCTTTTGATTCATCTTTAGCTCTATCTTTTTCAACTTCAATCTTTTTCTTCTTCCTGTCATTTTTCTTCTTTAAATTTTTTTCTTTATCTATCCTCTTTTTCTTTGCTGGTACCTCTTCTCCCTTTGCAGATCCCAAGTGTGATGAGATGGAAATAGGGGAGAGGTGCCACACATATTATTTTTCTTACACTTTCATGGATGCTTCCCTTTCCCTTTTCTCATTTGCAATTCTTCCTTTCGACTGGCCTCGCTTGTTGAAAATAAATTCATCATATGTTCGGGTGTTCCAATGTACTTCTTTCTCTTCCCAAATATCTGTAGTATACTAATCCGTATTTATGAGCAAAAAAAAATGAAAACATAAAATTATAATATTAATACACAGGAACAATGAATAATAACAAAGATATAGTAAAACTTGACTTCTATTAAATAAGAAATATGTTGAATCTATAAAATGCAGACTGAAAACAAGCTTGCTAGAATGGGGGCAGCTTATCTCTGAGAAGAGATGTCATGACTATGCTCATTCACAAGAAGATGTGTGTAATGAGGCTCTGAAGGGATTTTTGCAATAAACATGAATTTCAAAACCCTAGAAATCCAAAAACCTATCCCTAGGAGATGAATCTCCAAAAGTCATGTGGGCCCCATAAGGGAAGGTGAAGTAAAGAAGGTCGAAATTTAGAAGGAGGATAAATTCTTTTGATGATGTTTTCTAAGGTATGTTATTTACAAGTCATCTCACCATTTTCACAATAATTTTTTTTCTAGAATGATTCAGATCGTGAAACTGGGAGGTTGTTGAGGAAACATATCCAAGTAGTTGTGATACAATTTTCAGCTTGTGGGATGTTTTATTTTTGGAGTTACACTCCATGGAAAATAGGTTTTGTGGCTAGTCCTGAAACTAGTCTAAAACATCTGTTTCAGGTAAAACATCATAACTTCTTCATAACATATCCAAATTTAGTAAGACCAAATGTATTGATTAACATACAGGCTATAGTATTTTGTGTACAATTTTCATATCTATACAACAAATATTCCGTGAGGGGAACTCTTTACAAGTTCGCTCTCTAGAATAATCCAAAATTCAACAAGGTATGCCATTTTTGCTATAACTCCTTTTATGAGAGGTTCCAAGTAGTGAAACCTAGAGGAATTGCATAAAATATATTGAATAACATTGTATAATATTTTCAGATCTTTATTCATTACAGGTACATAGTTGTGATTATTTCAAGTTAGGGTTGTTGACTAATCCAAAATTAATCATGTGAGACTAAAGTAAAGTTTGATAAAAATGCTAGTCTCTTGTTGTTAAAGTTAAGGAATATTTGCAGGTATGTGATCATATACACCAGATCTATTATAGAGTTACAAATCAGATTTGGATGATGAAATTGATGAAGGATTTTGGTTGAGGTACATGTTGGGCACATGGTTGAGACAAGTAGTTGATGAGTTGGCACAGACATGAGGTGTATAGTTGATGATGTTGGTACATATTGATGAGTCATAGTTTATGTGTATTTGATGCATGATTGGTACATATTTGGTGCATGGTTGATGCACTCATTGATGGTACAGGTTGAGGTACAGGTCGGTGCATGGTTGATGCACTTGTTTATGGTACAGGTTGATTACAGGTTGTTTGGACAGGTTATTGTGACAGATTATTTATACAGATTTGATGCATTTGTTTATGGTACAGGTTGAGGTACAGGTTGATGTATGGTACATGTTGTCACATGTTATTGGTACAGGTTTTTATAGGTTGATTACAGGTTGATTGGTACATGTTTACAACAGTATATCTCACAGTGGTAGTGTGATAGTGGTTCCACCATTATACTTCTATGTTAGGGCGGTTGGATGGGGAAAGGAAATGTGGTTGTAGCCACCTTCCAGTTGCAACCAAAGAACATAGGGGGTTGTAGCCTCCTTCTAGTTGTATCCAAAGAATTGGGGAGTTGGAGCTTCCCTTAGGTTGTAGCTTGAGAAACTAGGGGGTTGTAGCCTCCTTCTGGTTGTAGCCAGATAATTAGGGAGTTGGAGCTTCCTTCAGGTTGTAGCCTGAGAAAATAGGGGGTTGGATCATCCTTCCAGTTGTAGCTAGAAAACAAAGGAAGTTGGTGCTTCCAATGTGTAATTCTTAAAGACATATAAGAAAAAACATCCCGTGGTTTTCTCCCGCTTTGGGTTTCGACATAAAAACATTGGTGTACTGTGTATGTGCATGATTGCTCATTTGTTCATTGTTTATTTACTTTGAAACTATTGGATGATAATGATACATTGATATAACACTTACATTTTTTGGTTAAAAATGATTATTTCTCTATTACTGATTCACTCCCCCTCTCAGTAATCCAACAATTGGTATCAAAGTAGGTTCCTTCAAGAATTAGTTTAACCACTGAAAGGTAGATCATGGAGAGAAACAACATGTATAAACATGGAATACCACAATTTGATGGATAGAAGTAAGCATTTTGGATTAGAAGGATGAAAAAATATATACAGGAACAAAGATTTGAAATTTGACAATCAATAGCATATTGATACAAAGAACCAACAATTCCGCCAACAAGTGAAAGAGAAATAAAACTCGGTCAAAATAATTCCAAAGCCACAAATTCACTTTTGAATGGTCTTGGTGAATCATTATACACCAAAGTTATGCATTGTAAATCCGCTAAAGAGATTTGGGATAAACTTCAAAATATTTATGAAGGAGATTCAAAAGTCAAAGAAGCAAAGATTCAAACTTACAGAGGTCAGTTCGAACAACTAAAGATGAAGGAAGATGAGAATATTGCAGCTTACTTCTTACGAGTCGATGAAATAGTAAATGCAATCATAGGATTGGGAGAAGAACTTAAAGAATTTGTAATTTTTCAAAAGGTACTAAGATCTCTTCCTATGAGATTTGATCCTAAGATATCAAAACTAGAAGAAAGAACATATCTATACTCAATAAGAATGGAAAAACTACATGGAATCTTCACAACATATGAAATGAGAACTGAACAGGAAAATCCAGATATAAAAAAAAGTAGCTTTCAAAGCATCCAAAAGGTCAAAGCAAAAGGGAAAGAAAAAAGAAAAATAACATAGCAGGAGCAGTGACATCTCGGAAGATGATGAAGAAATGGCCAATTTTTTCAAGAGATTGAACAAGGGAACCAACAACAGATATAAAGGTAAGCTTCCATTGATTTGTTTTAATTGTGATGGTGTTGGTCATTTTGATAACAAATTTCCTCATAAGAAAAATAAGGGGAATGATGAATATTACTCAAATAACAAACAAACATATAAAGACAAAGGAACCAAAAAGAAAGTTTTCAAGAAAAGCTTATGCACCAAAGAAGACATCTCCTCATCAGATGAAGATGAAGTCAGTGATAGTGAGACATAAAGATTTCTATTCATGGCAGTAGAAGACTCTGATAAAGAATACACTGAAGAAGAATATGAAGAGGAAAAAGTTGACTACCAAGAAGAATTGTTGACTTCCATCGAAGTTATAAGAAGAGAAAATAGGAAAAAAAGGAAGCTACAAGCATAACTAGACACAAAGAAAGACACTCAAGAACTAGAGAAGATCATCACATAATTGAAGGTTCAAATAGAATAATATAAAGAATTGAAGAAGCACTCAAAGAACAATTAGAAGAAAGAGACAAGATCATTGGAAATTTGGAAGCAGAGATTGTCACATTGAGAAAGGATTTTCAAAAGAAAAATATGCAGAACAATTTAAAAGTTTTGGATGACATTATAAACAGTCCAAGGCATAATCATGACAAGTCTAGACTTGGATACAATCAGATAGAAAAGGGATCAAGCTCCAAAGAAACTTAACAAGAAATATATCGAAAAGGTTATGCAGAAACAATCAAAGGGGATAGGAAGACCTACAAGGAAGATTACAGGGACACTCCTCCACCGAGAAGATTCTGATTTCAGAATCAATGACTGAAAGAAACAAATAGGCCTCAGGAAGAAGAAGGATTCATAATATTAACTCCTTTCATAAGATATTCAACTCCCATGTATAAAACTATCTTTTTGGGTTTATGTTATGCATGCAATAATTTTGGACATAAAGTTGTAAATTGCAGAGATAATAGCAGGAACATAAATGGTTATCCAAGAAGGCCTAGTGAAACAAAGAGAAAAAGCTACAACATGTTTGAGTCATTGAGCATTGAAGTTGAATGGTACAAGTGAAATAACTTTGGACACATGGCCAAATATTATAGAATGATAGTCCCTCCTAGAGAACCACAACACAACAACAACAGTCATAGAGAGGAGACTCAGAAGAGAACATGGATAAGAAATAAGAATCAATATAGAAATGAATAATGCACACTCGCTCTACAAGCTAAGCAAAAGAAGCGTGGTTGGTATGTTGACAGTGACTGTTCAAAACATGAAGAACATGTGAAAAAAGATTAGGTCCCAGAGATCGCAAGATTGGAAATAAAATGAGATGAAGAAAATTATACAGAGAAAAGTAAAGATGTTAGATACATAAAGATTTGGAAAATAACTGAAAGAAAAGAAGGACAGGTAAATAAGGAACAGGTTCAAGAGATTGTACTTTCAGGAACTATAGTGAAAGATGAATTCATAGACATAAATAAATAAGTTATAGTTGAGAGAGATGATGAATCTACTAATGAAGATGATGATAAATACACTTCAGAGTAGGAATTGTTCCGAGCCATTTGGCTTAGAGAATCCCATATAATATGAATAATATACAAGGGGAGTCTATGTGGTAGCTGAGACAAACCAGAGAACCATCCTTCGAGCAACTTTTAAAATTTGAGTAGATAGATTCAGTGCATTCAATTAGCAGAAGTACAATATGATATATTAATCAATTGTAGTAGTACTTCATGATAGTACAATGACATATGAGTCAAAATTATGGACAATTGTGTAGCAGAGTATTGAACAGTATGGACAGATATGGACGTGAAATCATATTTTCTGAATGCGGAACTTGAATAAGAAGTCTACATTGGACAACTAGTTCTTAGAGCATGGTACTCTAGATTGGATAAATATCTACAACAGGTAGGGTTCATAAAATTAAGTGCAGACAACAACCTCTAAATCAAGCCAAAAATTTGCGAAGGATATGCAAAATGAATTTGAAATTTCATTACTTGGAGAACTATTTGGGTCTTCAGATACGTCAAAGAAACCAAGGAATTTTTATTTCTCAAACTAAGTATATTAGAGAAATGCTAAAGAGGTTCATAATGGAAGATTGCAAACCAATTACCACTCCTATGAAAACCAGTTGCAAGTTGAGAAAATATGATGATTCAAAGTCTATAGACCAAAGACAATACAGGTCAATGATTGGTAGCTTACTATATGTGACAACATCTAAACCATATGTAATGAAGGCAGTTGGACAAGTGGCACAATTTCAAGCAGCACCAAAGGAATCACATGTGTCAGTAATGAAGAGGATTTTCAGATATCTCAAAGGAACATAAGAGTTTGGATTATAATATCCAAAAGGAAATGATCTATCACTTATTTCCTAGACATATGTAGATTGGGAAAGTTACATTGATGACCGAAGAAGCACTAATGGAGAAACGTTCTACTTGGGTGAGTGTTTAGTATCTTGGCTAAGCAATAAATAATCATAAATATCTTTATCTACAACCGAAGCAGAATATATTGCAACAATAAGATGTTGTACTCAGGTTCTATGGATAAAAAAAACTTTAAGAGTATGATGAGCCCATTCCAATCTATTGTTATAATACAAGCACCATCAATATCTCAAAGAACTCGATGATTCACTCCAAGACAAATCACATTCCAATAAAGTATCACTTTCTACGAGAACAAGTTGTAGAGAAGAACATCTGAGTTGAATATGTGGGCACAAAAGAACAAGTGGCAGACATCTTTACAAAATTGCTTCCAAGGGAATACTTTGAGTATTTTTTCCAGAGACTCGGAGTAATTTATACTCCAAAATGAATTCTTTTGAATGCTTATCTTATATGTCTTAGATTTACACGAGGAAGCACCATAAAGAGGACAGTTCAAGTTGGGGGATCAGTTTCAGGAAGAGTTAAATTAGGGGGAGTATCCACAAGGATAGTTCAGTTAGGGGGATAATCCCCAAATGGAAAGATACCTTTGCCATTGATGACAAAGGGGGAGATATTTATCATATGCAAAGGTAAATGCATGGAGAAAGAGAATAAAGGCATGGTTCCAGGGGGAGCGATAGTCACAGGGGGATAATGAGTGATATGAATTTAGTATTGCATCATAGTGTTGCCATCAATGCCAAAGGGGGAGATTGTTGATTATTTGGGTTGGTTTTCATTGATGTCAAAACTTGAAGAAAGTCCAGTAGCAAATTCTGATAGCACAAAGGTTTGGGTAATAGACCCAAGATTTTTTGATGTATAATGGTATGCGTTTTAATATATTTGAAGGTAATACTATTCTAGATAGATAGCACATGTCATTCCATTTACGGTGGTATGTGGAACGTCACATAACTCCTCATGGTTAGAGAGTTATGGCCATGTGAAGTTGGAGAACCCTCATGAGTCATATAGAAGCCCCAAAAGGTCAAAGTAGTCAAAGTGGTTGCAAAGAAGAAATTATTTAAATAATAAAGTGAAGTGATGAGTGTACTATAAGTCAAAG
>SNQJ01S0102741.1:0-21160 GCA_010110895.2 Picea sitchensis
TTTATTCTTTGAGTCATTTGTATTCTGAGTATGGGAATGCCTACCTCAGTGATGATATATTATTGTACTATATTTCCTTGTTTGTTGGCAGGTTTCCGACCGACTGTTCCTTGTTCACTACACACACTCGACAAAGTATTTCAACTATCACTATGTTCTAACTTCATACTTTGGGGGGATCTCTGTTACACATTATTTTCGTCATCCCTATGATCGTTAATGATGTAAACCTATCTGTTTCCTTCAGAAGGGTCAGTGGCCCGAGTTCCTAAAGAGAGAAGGGAGAAGAATTTTTCATGAGAAAAGAAGTTGCATTTTCCTATGTAAAAACCTTATAAAAAAGGATGTTCGCAGGTTGCTATATAGGCAAGGTGCGAGAATGACCCATTATTGCAGGTTGCACTATAGCCAGGGTGCGAGGTGTTCACAAGTTGCTCTATAGCTAGGGTGCGAACATTCCAGCATGTGGGAAAAATGAGCATTTTCTTGAATCTTCTAGAAGGAGAAACTTCTATGGTGAGGTGGCATTCGAATGGTTTGGATCTTACTCACTTTCATGATTTAGTGGTATCATCCTAACCTCCTCACCTTATCCTCTTCAACTTATAAAAGGAGAGGAGTTCTCATGGAGAAAGTTAGCTTGAGCTTGGGTTAGCTTGTGGGTTCTTGTTCTTGAGCTTTGTTATCTTTGGCTTGGTTGGAGTGGCTTTGAGATTTGCTTTGTCAATATAGATTGTGAGTAGCTATCAGATCTATGGTTTCAGAATCCTTGGAGCAAGAAGTGTGTGGGGAACGAAGGAAAATTGGAAGGGACCTTACGACATCAAAGCAACGGTTGTAATCTCTCTTTCACATCAATATAATACAGTAATGTGTCCCTTTCCCATAAAGTTAATTGTACTTTATTGCATAACTCCTTGATCATATGCATAGATTAATTGTTGAATAGAATGTGTTTGCTTCACTTCGATTGGTTTGTATTGTCTTGATCGTGACTATACGAGAGCATTGGAGCGAAGCAAGAGCAACAAAGATCAAAGGAAGCACTTTTAAGGTATGTTCTTTAATCGTGCCTCTTAGTATATTCAATAATTAAAATCTAGAGAAAGAGTATCATTCTGTCCTATTTTGTTTTAGATCCAGGTGGATCTAGGGAGATCGGTTTGTGTCCGCACTTACGGATTTATCCAATAACTCTCTACCTGGTGAACATACTCTTGATGACATTGTTTCATTCAAATAGTCATGTGTTTTTATTCTTGTCTTGAATACAGTTTTTTATTTGTGCAGAGTACATTTCATTTCCTTTCAGCTATTGTATAACTTATTTTTACTGATATGCAACCTGTCAAACAGCTAATTCTTTGGTGAATATTTGTTTTTATTGCAACCTGTGGGAGTAATTGTGTTTTTGATACATGTTTAATGTCTTGAAATTATATTTTAAGTATTGAACTTCTTGCAGCAGATTATTCATTGAGTAGTCTGTTGTTTCCCTTTGTTTTTTATTATTTCACTAGTCTGCCATTAGTGTGCCACCAGCCAAGGAGGACCCTAATTCGTATCATATTTCCAGCCCAACCTTGCTTTTGTCTTGGTAGAACAACCCTCTTACCAACCAACAAAAAATTAAAAGAAACAACCATTATAAACTGATAGGTGGCCTAAATTTTTCCTTTAGTAGTTAGGTGCAAACCTTAGGACCAACATCTTGGAAGCGAGGTAGGCGAACTTGTAGCACATACTGTACACAAAGGGAGACAACTAGACAACAATATTTACTTCGACATATACAAGGAAGTGATTCTGACAAGCATTCAGAGTACGCCACACATACCACCTTAGGTGGTCGAATAATACAAGCCAGTTGCATGATTTAAGGCAAGGCACCATCACATGTATGTTGGATTACTGAGAGGGGGGGTGAATGAGTAATGAGCATTTTATACCACTTTTAAACATGATTTATATTCCTTTAAATTATTCAACCATGTTCATCAGTTTATCATCAATATATTATTGTATCATAAACATTAACATCCATCATAGCATAATCAACAATAATAAACACATCCACACAATACACAATACACCAATATTTACGTGGAAACCCAATGCGGGAAAAAACCACGGAATTCTTTTCTTATATGTCAAATAATTACATTCAAGGAAGAACCAACTTCCAATTCTCCAGCTCCAACTAGAAGGAGGCTCTAACCCCCTAGTTTCTCAGGCTCCAACCTAAAGGAAGCTCCAACTCCCTAATTCTCTGGCTCCAACCAGAAGGAGGATACAACCCCCTGAGTTCTCTGGATACAACCAGAAAGTGGCTACAAACACCTAGTTCTCAGGCTCCAACCTGAAGGAATTTCAAAATCCCTAATTCTTCGGCACCAACCGGAAGGAGGCTACAACCCCCTTCAATTGCCTCGTCCTGTCGCCCTGAAATATAAATTCCAAATGTAAACAACATGTCACTTTCACTGAATCAACTTTGTCACTATCACAACTATCATTGAAATCCTGTCACAACCTATACCAAACTTCTTCAAAACTTTCTTGCAGATCTGTGACCTGTCTATTCTGCAACACGAGGGTATCCGTGCCTTTCTTAATAGAAAGTCGTGGATATCCGTGTCTATCCTCACTTCAACTCATGGAATACCACAAACTCTCTTGTTTTCACTATCATTGTCTATGTCTATGTCACTGTGTTAGCACCGGAAGTTGGCCTCAGATTGCGATGAGGACAAGCCCGATACCCATCAGTTTAAATGTCACAATTTGTTTATGAAGGGCGATCGAATGGAAGTAAACTCAGAACAATATCATTTAACTCAGAAAAATGGGTCGAAACAGCAAATACATGTGAGGTCTTGATCTAACTTAAGCCAGTAATTTTTCCATAGTGGTGAGTAAGTGGAGGAAAAGAAAAAGAAAATAAAGTCTTCTCTGGACATCCGGTCTTCCAGTAGCCATTTAAAGGGGGGAAATTCTCAGATATGAGATCCTCTCAGACCCAAGAAACTTCAAAGTAAACTTAA
This sequence comes from Picea sitchensis, assembly GCA_010110895.2. Classification (NCBI taxonomy): domain Eukaryota; kingdom Viridiplantae; phylum Streptophyta; class Pinopsida; order Pinales; family Pinaceae; genus Picea; species Picea sitchensis. The sequence continues at coordinate 3,045 of SNQJ01S0102741.1, forward strand.
AATGTTGTAGAACTAATATAATCAAACATGCATCATATAGTTATTACAACACCCAACTGGATCATCCATCACCGGGATTTAAGATTCAGAGGAAAAAGGAAAGGAGGAGGTTGGCTGCCATTAAACAAGAAGTCTCAAAATGTCAGTCTATAACTAGAGAACCAGAGGCTTTGTTAAATTTTTACAATTGGGCACTTTGCTCTACCATTGATCCTTACAAAAATATAAAAGATGAGTATATATACTCAGAAAAATTTGCCCAGCAGAGGCGTGCTCGAACCTCCAGGGCGTGGCATCTCTTCAGTCAAACATGGATGGAAATCCTTCATCAGATGCCACCTTAACTCAGCATGGCACTTGCAGGGGGACTTGCACTCAAGGGTACCACAGGATGATTGCTCGAGGCCTCCCATACCTTCCATCCATGGCTCGAGATGAGGTTTCATCTACCTGCTCGATTTTCATTAACTGCTTCCCCAGGGAGTGGCCAAGATGATATGCTCAGGAGAAGACAACGTGCCTTCTCTCTAAGGCTCAGAGGCTAGCCTCCCTTTCTTCTGGCACCACCATCAATGTAACCTAGGGCCATGACCTGACACCTCTCTCCAAGGGTGTTTTAGCATTTCGTCTTTCGGGGATTTCTACATCCCCTACCTTCAAATTTCCTAGTGCCCAAACTCGTGAAACGACCCTCCAGGATCAACGGTTGAATCAACTTTAAAAAATGACGTCCACGGTCATTTTTCCATTGAAAAGACCTGGCCTTGAATGCTCACTTTCTTTGTCCATACTCCATACAACCCTAGCGCTAGGATCATGGGCCCAAAACTAAAGGCTCTTTCGCATTTTGCGATATCATGGATGGACGGGAGTTGACCCTTGTATTTCAAAGTCACAATGGCCGAGATGGCGACCAGACTTAATCAGGCGTCACATATCCTTAAAGACCAACGGTCCTGATCCTTTCATGGATTCTCCCACTGATAGTTCTCGTTCCTCTTCCTCCAATCGCCTTTCCATACGAACTTGTGCCATGACCGTGGGCCCGCACCCAAAGGCGCCTTCGCATCTCACGTATCATGGATGGAAGGGATTCGACCCTTGAATTTCAAGGTTGCGATAGCTGAGATGGCGATAAGACTTAATCAGGCGCCACGTATCCTTCAAGATCAACGGTCCTGATCCTTTCGGGGATTCTCCCACCAGGAGTTCTCACTCCTCTTCCTCCAACCACCTTTCCATATGACCTTGTTCCATGATTGTGGGCCCACACCTAAAGTCGCCTTCACATCTCATGTATCGTGGATGGAAGGGAGTCGACCCTTGTATTTCAAAGTCATGATAGCCGAGATGGCGACCAGACTTAATCAGGTGCCAAGTATCCTTCAAGACCAACGGTCCTGATCCTTTCGGGGATTCTCCCACCAAGATTTCTCTCTCCTCTTCCTCCAACCACCTTTCCATAGGACCCTATTCTATGACCGTGGGTCCGTGCACCCAAAGGCACCTTCGCATCTTGCATATCATGGATGGAGGGGATTCAACCCTTGTATTTCAAAGTCGCGATAGCCAAAATAGCGACCGGACTTAATCAAGCGCCATGTGTCCCGACTAGATCGGACGACCATGATCATTTCATGACTTTGGCCCTAAGGGAGGAGACCATGCACTAAAACTCATGCAACTCTGTGGCTCTGGCTTACCTGATGACCGTTGATCTATGCCATCGATGAATCTTCACCGCTAAAAAGCAAAAATGCCCGCCTGCTTGATTTTTAACCCGAAAATAGAGGTTTTATGCATGTTGCGCTTGGGCGCTCATGGCTGCAACCTTGGATAACTTCATTTGATGGGTCTTAAGGCCCATTTCATTTATTTTTCACCAAGGACCCAAATCCAGAGAGAAGCTTCCCCCTTACAATAATATGTGCTATCATTAGGCTCCATGGGGGATAGAGTCCTCCTTGTGAGGATCTAAGAACTCTTTGCAGTTTTAGTGCCTTGCGGTTGGGCTATGGAGTCATTTATTAAGCCGAAAATAAACAAAAAAACAATATTTACAAAAACAGAGGAGTCGTCTAAGGCTCCAACAAAACATTTCTTCAGTAAATTCCCATTTACTGGACCGTTAAAAACTGCTTCACCCTCCAAATCCTGCAATCTATACGTGTTATTTAAGAATAATTCAGATATTTTGAAGGGCCTGATCCAGAGGGCATCAAACTTGTTGTGTTTTCCCCTATCCTTCCTGGGTGCATCCCACTTAAGCACCAAATCTCCCAGCTCGAATTCCTCCTTCCTGACCTTCCTATCAAAGGCCTGCTTGATCTTTTGTTGATGACTATGAGCTATGTCCATTACCTGCTCCTTGATCTGTTACACTTCCACCACTTGATGAATTCTTCTGACCATATGGTCTAGCTCTCCTTCATGATCTTGAAAGAATTTTGCTACAGGTAAAGCGAGCTGAGTGGGAAACATAGCCTCCATCCCATAAACGAGTTGAAAAGGTGAGGTGCCCAAGGACTTCTTTGTTGTCACTCGATCGGCCCATAGAGTGAATTTGAGCTTTGAATCCCAGGCCCTCTTATTGTCTTCCAATAATCTTTTAATGAGTTTGATTAGACTTTTATCGGAATATTCTGCCAATCCATTTCCTTGAGGATAATAGGGAGTGGAGTGAATTAGTGAAATCTCAAACTGCTCACAGAACTTAACCATAGGCTCAGACTTGAAAAAAGCAGCATTATCAGTGACAATTATGCTGGGATAGCCAAATCTGGCTATGATATCCTCCAGGAAGATGATAATTACCTTGTGTGAAGCACTCCTGGTGGGGGAAGCTTCTATCCACTTGGTGAAATAGTCTGTTGCAGTCAGGATCCATCTGTGCTGGCCACTTGAAGGAGGATCAATTTCTCCAATGAAGTCCAACCCCCACTGTTGAAAGGGTGCTAAAGCTACTACAGGATTTAGTGGCAGAGATTTGAGTTGTTTCTTTCCTGAGAACCTATGGAATTTGATGCAAGCTTTGACTTCTCTGCAAACATCAGTGAATAAGGTGGGCCAGTAGTACCCATCCCTGAGAATTTTGTGAGATGTGGTATTCTAGAAATGATGCCCTCCACAAAGGCCACTATGGAAATCAAACATAACTTTTTGGGCTTCCTATGGGTTCAGACACCTCAGAAACACCCCTAGAGGGTCTCTCCAATACAAGACTTGGTCAATAAGGAAATATCTGACCACCTTGATATTTAAAGATCTTGCCTTTCTTTTTCCCATTCCTTAAGGAGGCTTAAACTCTTCCAAAAAGTACAAAATGTCTCTGTACCAGGTGCATTCTGCTAGTGATAAGCCACCCTGAGAGATTTTACTGATAGACTCAGACTGTTGATTTTCTGAGAAAGCATTGATGAAGCCAACCCCCAAGGCCTTGCAATTGGATTCATCCAGCAACTTGGATAAACCCTACCCTTTAACCAACTTGGTGGGATTTATCTCCAGGTCAAACTCAAGGATCTTGGCAATCCATTTACCTCTTCTCCCATCTATGTCATGTTGTATAAGGATGTCTTTCACAGAGGCTGAAGGAATGTATGCAGCCACTCTTGAGTGCAAGACATAGACTCTGAAAGCTTTGAGAGCTTTCACCAAGGCATAGGCCTATTTCTCCATGATCTCATACCTGATTTTTGCATCTCTTAATGCCTTACTAAAGAAGGAAATGGGTTTCTCTCGCCCTTCCTCATTTTTTTGCAATAAGACCGTTGCTACTGTATCAAAAGAAACAAAAGAAAAAACCTTGGAATAATCAGGACTGATCAGTACAGGTGCCTCAGTCAATGCCTTTTTTATTTGGACAAAATATTCCCTGGTTTCAATAGTCCATTTTACTTCATTTCCCTTTCTAAGCATGGCTGTGATGTGTTTCACCAACTCAGCGAAATTTCAGACGAACCTCGTCAGAAAGTTAATCTTCCCTAAAAAATCCTGGACTTCCTTTCTAGACCTAGGAAGTGGCAGGGTCTGAATTGCCTCTACCCTACTGGGATCAATTATAACTCCCTCTGATGATACTATATGGCCTAACAGCTTACCCTCCATAAAAAACAAATATTTCTTGGGATTTAAGGAAAGGCCAAACCTCCGGCATTTCAAGAAAACTTTCCTCAAGTGACAACAATGCTCTCTATCAAACCTGGAGAAGACTGTGATGTCATCCATATATATCACCACAAACTGATATTTCTCCCCGATGAAGGCTATGTCCATGGCTCGCTGAAATGTTTCTCCTGCATTCATTAATCCAAAAGGCATTTTCGCATACATGAATGTGCCCCAAGGGGTGGTGAAGGCTATTTTTTCTCTGTCCTTAGGCATGACTGATATCTGATTATAGCCAGAAAAACCATCAATCATGGATATCCTAGATGCACCAATTACCCTCTGCAATATGTGTTCCATGTTGGGCAAGGGATAGTTGTCTTTCTTTGAGCTCCTATTCAGGTTCCTGAAATCAACACAGAGCCTAACTTCTCCACTTTTCTTCCTCACCGGGACCAAATTGGCCACCCACTCAGAATATCTCAAGGGGATAATGATTTGGGCATCTAACAACTTCTTCACTTCTCTCTCCATGACAGGCAACAACATGGGATTTATCTTTCTTATCTTCTACCTAAATGGCTTAGCCTCTTCCTTTAGTGGGATCTTGTGTTCAATGACAGATGTGTCATATCTCTTGAGGTCTTCATAGGTCCATGCAAACACATCAGCAAACTCTCTTAATAACTTAGTATATTCGGCCCTTTGATCTTTGGTCAAACTTCTTGACAACTTGACCAACTTAGGCTCCTCCTGTGTGTCGATGTTGCACTCCGCTGTATCAACATCTTCATTTGAAACCCTACCCTTTACTTCCACATCATTCCCATTGAACAGTCTTTCTAAAGGGACTAGTCCCTTGAGAATGTGATTGCTAGGTAGATGAATAATATGGTGATTATCAATTTTATTTAAAAATACCTCAGGGTGAGGGTGACTTTCGAGATTAGGATCCTGATCAATGTGCAATGCAGAAAATTCATCAACAGACTGAAGATTTTTTTTGATTTCAAGATCATCTTTGAATACCTTCCAATGCTTGATATCATCTGGTACAGATGGCCTATATCTTATCTCAAGATCATATTTGATCTTAGGCGGTAGAGAGATCCTGAACAAACTAGCTGAGACAACTAAGGAATCGGCCAAAGTATTTTCCTCTCTTGGAATAAAAGAAATGTTGAAAGCTGAGAAGAAGTTATCAATCAGGTCCCACACCCCATTTTGTAACTCCTAATCCGAGGATTCTTAGCCCGATAAGAATTTCTGACTTGCTGGATTATCAACTCAGCATCTCTGAACACTGCTACCCCCTCAATTCCCATTTCTTTTGAAGCCCTTAAACCTAGAACAAGAGCTTCATATTCTGCCACATTATTGGTAGTGTCAAATTCTAGCTTGTATGACATGGATATGGTTTCCTGACAAGGTGACACAAAAACCACTCCAGCACTAGTGCCTTCGCTAGAAGAAGCTTCGTCGAAGAACATCTTCCAAACAGAGGTGGTTGGAGGAGGTATCTCGTGATTAAATATGGGCTGCTTTATGATTTGAAAATGGGCTTCAGGAGTATCAGTGAGCTACAATAAACTAGACCCCAAATCAGTGTCAAGTGTAAAGATAGGATGATTGGTGGGGTTTGCTTCATCACTAACAATGTAGGCCAGTTGAGCTTCTCTGTACAACCTCCTGTGTTCCCCTCCAAAGACTAGAATGGTGCCATATGTGAGATCCATCTGTAATGTTCCTCCAAGTTTTTTAATCCAGGATCTTGACAACAGCATGTCGAACTTGGGGGGAACATCAGCTACTACAATGTCCATGACCACACTCTTCATTTCCAGCTAAAATAAATAGACCACCAAGTCTTTGATGACTCCAAGGAATTGCACCCTCCTTGAATCAAAAGAGTGCAAATCATGATAAGCCTTTATCACTTCCAGTCCAAATTCTTCCATGACTATTTTGGGCATAAGGTTGTGGGAAGCTCCTAAATCCATGAGGCAATTATGCAACACCTTATCATGTATGTCCAGGGATGTGTAGAAGGGAGGGGATGAATCATCTCTATATTCTACCATGGGACCTAGGATGACTGCTGGCTTTTCATCTTGAAAATTTACCGAGTCTGTGGAAGGCTGGGGGGACTCAGATTGTAGCAATTTGGAAAGAGACCTTTTGAAATCTTCATTTTTAACTAGTTCTGAGAGGGGTATGGGAATTATAATATTTTGAATTTCGTGCTCAAACTAAAGGAGGAAAGAGGATTAGGAGCTTCCCTTACCTCAGAGACAGGTTCTTTGGTTGTTGGTGAAGTATTCTGAGTTTTCTTTTCCTTAGTAGTGATTGTTGTAGGTTTAGCGGGCCTTTCCGCTATGAGGGGTTGATCATGGCTATCAAAATTCCCTTCTTTATTCTTTGACCTAATATGGTATCTGTTGGGAGTGTTGTTGGCCTTTTCCCCTTTTCTCAACTCATTGATTTCAATGCTCATAAGGGATTCTTCATATGCAGATTGAGTCAAATGGGGAAAAGGGCAAGTGTCTTCAATACAGTGAATTTCAAGGTCGAGCTCGTCTGTCTCCTCTCCTTCCTCATGAGAAACTAGGTTATTTTGGATAGGGGTTTGAATCCTCTGATCATCTCTATCTTTGCTCCTTTGTTCCCTTGGAAAAGCCTATGGCAGATTGTTACTAGGCCTCCTGAAGCCTTTGTTATCAGTATTTTGGGGATTTCTATACATGGGCTTCCCTTCTAACTCCCACCTTTCCATCCTAGCCAAAAGAGATTTTAGCACTTTACTTACCTCGTCCATCTGAAGGGGAAGGGAAGAGGAATTGGATGGGGAGGCTTCAGGTCTCTTCTTGGATATGTCTCTATCAGCCTTATTCATGAGTTGGTCAACAACCAATATGTTAGATTCTACTTCCACAGCTCCATCCTGCATGTGAGCCAGAGTAGTGGCTCTCCTTTCCCTCAACAGGAGGCAGAAATCAGGATCAAAAGCGCTGGCATAAGTGATTTTAGCAGAGGCTTCTGAGGGCTTTATCTCAATGGGAATCTTATTGTACATTTTATTGAATCTCTTGGAGAAGTCAGAGACAAACTCTCCTTCATTTCTCTTCAAAGAACCAAACTTTGTCATGTAATACATGAAGTCTTTTTTGTCTCCCCACTGTCTCAAAAAGGCATTATCCAAAACCTCAATCCCATTGATAGATATAGGAGGCAGGGCCCTAAACCACTTTCTAGCCTTGCCTTCAAGGCTATGGACGAAAATCCTCATCCATACGTCTGCATGCATGATAACATGATCATATATAAAACTATAAAAGGCTTCAAGTTGTTCTTCTAGAGCTATGTCCCCTTCGCCTGTAAACTTGGGTAGCTTCTTAAGGTAGCCATCTGCTGGAAGGGCATTGAGAGGCTGAGGTAACAAAAGGGGGGCATACCTAGCAGCTATTATAGCCTCCATTCTATTCATGGGGGGATTTTCTCCTACCATAGGAATATTAGGTGGAGGATAACTCGGAGGATAAGGAGCTCGAACAGGGGATACTGGAAATGAGCTTCTTGGTGGAAGGGGAAACAATGGGGGATTCAAAGAGAAGGCTAAGGGGCTTGAGTCAGCAGATGATTCTCTCTGTGCAGTAGCAGCAACAGTAATAAGAGGAGGGGCAGTAAATCTAGGAGTGGGGAAATATTCTGTGGTCCTGGGTCTACACCAAGGTACAGCTTCAGGGGAGAGGGGAGTGGCAAGGATTTCTCCCTCCAATCCCAGACCAGGAGGGGAAAATTCAGCAGGAACACTTCTGAAATTTAGGAAACAGGAAACTTCAGAAAAAGGTCTGATAGGAAGATGAGAAGAAGAAAATGGAGTTTCTACATAAGGAGATGGAAAATTACCTGGTTCAGCGGTGGAATTTTCTCCTTCATAGGCCTTTCCTTTTCTGATAATCACCTCCAGATCAGCTTCAGACGTAGCTAGAGGCAGTTGTGGATGGGACTGCGTGTGTTTACCTCTGGAAGCCACAACTAAAATAGCAGGTTCGACACAGTGGAGTCATCACAATGGAGTCGCCAGGTGCACAGTAGAAATCGTGTAGGGCTCTGATGCCAGATGCACCTTCAGAATCAGAGGCTCGATGTCATTCAATCCTAGGGAAAATTTTCAACTTCATCCCCGGCAACGGCGCCATAAATGTTATCACTGAAAGTTGGCCTCATATTGCGATGAGGACAAGCCCAATACCCATCAGTTTAAATGTCACAATTTGTTTATAAAGGGCGATCGAATGGAAGTAAACTCAGAACAATATCATTTAACTCAGAAAACTAGGTCGGAACAACAAAGACATGCGAGGTCTTGATCTAACTTAAGCCAGTAATTTTTGCATAGTGGTGAGTAAGTGGAGGGAAAGAAAAGGGAAATAAAGTCTTCTATGGACATCCGATCTTCCAGCAGCCCTTTAAAGGGGGGAAATTCTCAGATATGAGATCCTCTTAGACCCGAGAAACTTCAAAGTAAACTTAAAATGTTGTAGAACTAATATAATCAAACATGCATCATATAGTTATTACAACACCCGACTAGATCATCCATGCTCGGGCTTTAAGATTCAGAGTAAAAAGGAAAGGAGGAGGTTGGCTTCCATTAAACAAGAAGTCTCAAAATGTCAGTCTATAACCAGAGAACTAGAGGCTTTGTTAAATTTTTACAATTGGGAGCTTTTCTCTACCATCGATCCTTACAAAAATAGAAAAACTGAGTATATATACTCAGAAAAATTCACCCAGCAGAGGTGTGCTCAAGCCTCCAGGGCATGGTGTCTCTTCAGTCAAACCTAGACGAAACTCCTTCGTCAGACGCCACCTTAACTCAGCAAGGCTCTTGCAGGGGGACATGCACACAAGGGTACCACAAGATGATTTCTCCAGGCCTCCCGTACCTTCCATTCATGGCTCGAGCTGAGGTTTCATCTACCTGCTCGATTTTCATTAACTGCTTCCCCAGGGAGTGGCTGAGATGATATGCTCAGGAGAAGACCACGTACCTACTCTCTAAGGATCGGAGGCTAGCCTCCCTTTCTTCTGGCAATGCCATAAATGTAACCCAGGGCCATGACCTGGCACCTCTCTCCAAGGGCGTTTCGACATTTCTTCTTTTAGGGATTTCTACTTCCCCTGCCTTCAAATTTCCTGGTGCCCAAACTCGTGAAATGGACCTCCAAGATAAATGGTTGGATTGGCTTTAAAAAATGATGGCCACGATCATTTTTCCAATGAACAACCCTGGCCCTACGTGCTCACTTCCTTTGGCCATACTCCATACAACCCTATCGCTAGTATCATGGGCCCAACACTAAAGGCTCTTTCACATTTCATGATATCGTGGATGAAAGGGAGTCAACCCTTGTATTTCAAAGTCACGATGGTCGAGATGGTGACCAGACTTAATCAGGCGCCATGTATCCTTCAAGACCAACGGTCCTGATCCTTTTGGGGATTCTCCCACTGGGAGTTCTCGCTCCTCTTCCTCCAACTGCCTTTCCATATGACCTTGTGATATGACTGTGGGCCTGAACCCAAAGGTGCCTTCGCATCTTGCATATCGTGGATGGAACGGAGTCGACCCTTTCATTTCAAAGTCATGATAGCTGAGATGGCGACCGAACTTAATCAAGCGCCACGTATCCTTCAAGACCAATGGTCCTGATCTTTTCAAGGATTCTCCCACCGGGAGTTCTCACTCCTCTTCCTCCAACCGCCTTTCCATATGACCCTATGCCATAATCGTGGGACCACACCCAAAGGTGCCTTTGCATCTCGTGTATCATGGATGGAAGGGAGTTGACCCTTGTATTTCAAAGTCACGATAGCCGAGATGGTGACCAGACTTAATCAGGCACCATGTATCCTTCAAGACCAACGGTCCTGATCCTTTCGAAGATTCTCCCACCGAGAGTTCTCGCTCCTCTTGCTCTAGCTACCTTTCCATATGACCATGGGCCTGCACCCAAGGGCACCTTCGCATCTCACATATCGTGGATGGAAGGGAGTCGACCCTTGTATTTCAAAGTCGTGATAGCCGAAATGGTGACCGGACTTAATCAAGCACTATGTGTCCCGACTGGATTGGACGACCATGATCATTTCATGACTTTGGCCCTAAGGGATAAGCCCATGCACTAAACCTTGTGAAACTCCATGGCTCTAGCTTACCCGATGACCATTGATCTACTCCATCAATGGATTTTCGCTGCTAAAAAGTAAACATGCCCACCTACTTGATTTTTAACCCAAAAATAGAGGTTTTATGCATGTTGCGCTTGGGCGCTCATGGCTACGACCTTGGATAACTTAATTTGATGGGTCTTAAGGCCCATTTCATTTATTTTTCACCAAGGACACGAATCCAGAGAGAAGCTTCCCCCTTACAAGAATATTTGCTAACACACTGTAAAACCTGTCACATAAACATGTACCAACAACCTATAACAACCTGTACCAAAAAATTGTACCAATAATCTATACCAATAGTCTCATCAACCAAACCAGATCTAGTCACCAAGACCAATCACCAAAACAACTCTCAACCATATGCACAATATCACCATGATGTGCATCAAACAAAACTACTCATAACAACTCATAACTATCATCCATGCATGCCTCTACCAAGCATGTATCAATCACAACCAAGTACCAACCTTTACCACAATAAGTGCATCAACCATGCACCAAAGACATATTCCAATATAACCAACAAGATATCTCTAGAAATACACCAACATTCTCCATAAACCCTTATATCAGCAATACATCAAATCCTCATTGTTATGTAGCCTCAATCTGTACCAATAACTTCAGAAATACACCTTAACCAAAAACCCTCAACCATGTACCACTCATATGCCAATCATATAAAAAGACTACTAATAGATGCTTCTTACAGTGCACCACAAGATATACCAATAAAACCAAGCTAATTGCACCAACAATGTGCCTCAATAGATATGCCTCAAACCATACAATACATCATATACCAAACATCCAAGAGAGCATATGTCAAACCTCACAAAGTCATGCCTTAAGCATGTTCCATAACATCACTAAGATATAACATCATAAGCATAAATCCTTACCTTTTCACACTGCAACTGACCTAGTGCCTCAGATCTCAGACCAATAGACCACTCTCAGCCTTAGAAACCTAGAACAAGCATCACTTCTCAAGTTTTCACAAACCCTTCTATAGATCTGCGCTTTTCTCTTCTACATCCTGTGGGTATCCGCGCTTTACTCCACTGAAGTTCCCGTACATCTGCACCCATATGACCTGCACCTCGCAGATGTCTCAGAGATTAGGGTTAATTGATTTTGTTTCAACTCCAAGACTTTACCCTCGACTTTCCTTCGTAACTTCAGACCTATGCTTTCTCATATTTTTCAATGTATACCTACAAATAACCTTTCACAAAGTAGATATTCAATAATGTTCAATAGTAGGTAGGTGCTAATAGGAGTTCCTTGATCTCCTATTTATACTTGCCAAATGCCTTCCTCTAGAAGTTTCCTTGTAATTGTTTTACCCCTTTCTTCACCTTTTAGGGATAACCACTTTCTTGTTGCAACTAACAATTCCTTAATTAGTCAAATCATAACTTCTTTACCCTTACCTACTTTCTTGTTGCAACCACTTTATTATTTAAATAATTTCTCTTTGCAACTTCTTTGACCACTTTATTATTTAAATAATTTATCTTTGCAACCAATTTGACCACTTTTCCATAATTAGAAAACTCACAACTTCTTGTTGCAACTAATTTATTTTTAATTATTTTCTTATTGCAACAAATTTACCCATGATTAACTCCTAGTTACAACCACTTTGACTAGTAAACTTCTCCTAGGATATTTTAGAATAATTGACTTCTTTGACCTTCTAGATAACTCATGAGGGTCCTCCATCTTCACAAATCCATATCTCCTCAATCGTGAGGAACTACGTGACATACCACATATCGCCAGAAATGGCATGAAATGTAATATCCATATAAAATAGTCTTAGTTGCATATGCATTGATATTCATTCATGTATACCTCAAACAAACTAGGGTCCCTTACCCATACCTTTGTGCTACTATAATTTTCTATCGGACTTCTCCAAGGGTTGACATCAATATCTAAGGGTTGACATCAATATACAATATCACTCTTCAAGGGTTGACATCAATGACAACCAACTATCCAAACCAATTGTCCATCAACCTAAGCCAATTGTCCAACAATGTATGTGCAAGTGAAAAAGGACCCAAGTCAAGAATGGTTGCCCACATGTTATAGATTAACTGAGGAAGAGATGGGACACATTATGGAAGATTGGGATGACGATTGGAAGATTCCAATGACAGATATAGAGCAGTCAGAGAAACAAAACCTGAAATTACAAGACATCGATGATGATGAAGAAGAAGGAGAAGAACAGGAAAAAGGAAATGGTGCAGTAGGAATAAGACATGAGACAATCCCATGCATGGAAGAGAGGAGAAAAGAAGTAGATATGAGTATGACATTCCCACAGTGTAAGAAAAGGAAAGATATAAAAGAAACAGTTATTCAAGCCCTCATAGAAGATGATCTGTAAACAATTACAGACCAAGTTAAGGAAGCAATAGATGAAGCCTTTGAGCATGTGGCACAACAACAAGAGGAAAGACATTCAGACATGCCAGCACAAATTGTCGCGATGAAACAAATTTTGGAAACAACGAGACTAGCACTAATTCAGACTAGAGAACAAGTGTTGGACATGGTGTCATGGTGTTGGCATTGATGTCAAAGAGGGTCAATATGGTCAATATTGAACATGTATTTATGGTGTTGACATGTTATGGTGTTGGCATTGATGTCAAAAAGGGTCAATATGGTCATCTTTATCAATGGCTAATATGGTATTAACATTGAGATAGAATTTTGGAATGGTTAATATGTTGTCTTCTTCCCAGGTCTATAACTATGTTAATGCCATCAATAAATGTGTGAGATTGATGCATTCATACTAATGTCTTAGCAAAAGTCTATGTTATTCATCCTTGAAAATATCATGAAATAACTTTACAATGGAACTATGTCTAGTGTTATGATTATGTCTTAACCATCCACCGAAATGGTGAATACAACATTGACATCAATTGTTTCCTCAGATCATGGTGTTAGTGCTATTGTAACAGTAGCCACTAGTAAAACTTGATCTGTGGCAGGTTTAACATCTTCCCTCTAGGTCATATCTCAAATTGGTTCAATGTTTACTCCATTAAGTCTGTCAAATTCATCACCACATACTCTAATGACTCCAAAACAAGGCTCAAACCATAAGGAGGAACGATTAGACTAGTGCCCAAATATAATTCACCTACATCCATTACTGTCAAGACAAATAATATATGAGTTTACTCCCAGATCAAATACAAAATGTGGGAAAGTGGTGATTTACTTCTCATCTGACCATCATAAGTTCACTAGACCTAGATCATTAGATCATTGTCATCCATTCTCAACATGAATGAAAGCAAGGCCTAAGATCTTAGGGCATATAAGAATTTCTATGAGGATTAATGCCTCCTAAAAGTGGGTAAACAGTGACAAAAATGGAATAATGAATGACGATGATCGTTGAAGATAAAAGGAAGCACGAACAGACGGCTTGAATCAAATTCGCATTTGAAATAGAACGAACGTTATTTACCATGCTCTGACATGAAAACTTAATATAAATCCACCTTTATATGTTTCATGTCCACCGTCGATTGGATCGTACGATCCATGTTCAATTCACATTTCGTAACAATTGACGGGACTCAACACAAACGAGAACGCAAAAACACATGGATCGTCCACTCAACACTTGATTAAAAACCAACCATTGATTTGGTTAAACGCCAAAGTTAATCCTTGTGTGTCTTCTCTTGGTCACAGGTAAAGGTCATATGTAAAGTTGTGATGGGTTAAATAACCAACTGGGATCATTCCTAGTCATAAGGCATGGTCAATTGGTGAATTAAAAAAAGTGACATCGGGCTAGTGTATAGAATGGGGATTTTGCCTCGTTTGTTTAAGCTACGGGTCATTGTGTTTGGTCCTATGGGAAAAGGGGCCACAAAAGAACCTATCCTCTAATTAGTTATAGATACAACACCAGAGAGCTAATAAAAGCTCTAAATTTTATCTTTTGAAAGAACTGAGGACACAATGGAAGTGTGGGATTGAAATAAGAAGAGTCAATCCATACCTGTGATCGGCTCATAAGAACTAAATGTTGTACTCTGTTTTCGTTGATGTCAAGGGATTGATGTCAAATGGATTGATTTCAAGTATTGTCATAATGATGTGTTGTATCATTGATTTCATTTCATGGTTGATAGGAAGTACCAAATGGATGAACTCCAAAGTGGTCCCCTTATGGTGAAATCCCTCACGGGAAGACGCTCTTGGATAAATTTCTCAAAGTGGTTCCCTTATGGTGAAATCCCTCACGGGAAGACGCTTTGGGAAGTATAAATGGTTAGGTGGTTGAGTAGCCCAGTAGTGTGGTTAGGGAACCCAATTTTGATTAAGGAATAATGTAATGAAGATCAGTAAATTTGCAGGAGAAACTTTTCCAGATGAATAGTATATGTCATATTGTTTCCAATGATATATGGAACGTCACATAACTCCTCATGGTTAGATATTTATGGCCATGTGAAGTTGGAGAACCCTCATGAGTTATCTAGAAACCCCTAGAAGGTCAAAGAAGTCAAATTATTCTAGAAGCTCCTAGAAGAAGTTGACCAGTCAAAGTGGTTAGTCATGGGTTAAGTGGTTGCAACAAGAAAACAATCAAAAATAAATTAATTGTAACTAGAAGTGGAGAGTTTACTATTTGTGGATAAAATAGTTGTAAGTGGAAAAAGTGGTTATAAGTGGGTTAGACCCAAAAAGAAGGAAGTTGGGTAAGTTGGTTAGAAGATAAACCCTAGAGGAAGCTACTTGGAGAAGTATAAATAAGAGAGCAAGGGTCTCTTATGAGTATGAGCTTTGAGCATATTGAATATCCATTTGTGAAAGGTTATTTGGGCAGGTATTATTGATAGAGAAAATTTGTGGTAGAAAAAGTGCGGTAGAAAAATCGTGGCAGAAAAATCACGACAGAAAAAGTGCGGTAGAAAAATCGTGGTAGAAAAAGTGTGGGAGCAGAACCACAGCAGTAGAATCACGACAACTTATGGTATTTGGTTTATGGAGAGTATGGTGTATTTCTAGAGGTATATTGTTGGTTATCTTGGTGATATTGTTGAGGGATGTCTTGGTGATTGATTTTGGTGAGTAGATCTCATTTGGATGATGAGATTGATGTGACAGGTTGTGTGGTGCATAGGTGATGCACGTGTGTTGATATAGATTGTTGGTACAGTTTGAAATATTTCTTTATGTCTACAAGTTGGGTCTTGTACATGAGGGTAGGATTCCTCTTCTCAGTTGGTGATGAGATCTGCAGGGTGGGTCTTGCAATGAGAGTTGGTGCTCTCTTTGAGTTGGTGCTCATTTTAGTTGGTGTTGATAAACCCCAAGGATTGTAGTCCATAATACAAAAGAAACATATACATATATATGGTGTTCTTTGTGTTCTTTATTGTGATGGTTCATAGTTCTTTATTATTAATATATTTCATTGAAATATGTTTACATGCAAGCAATTAAGTGTGAATAGAAGTAATGAGTAATGATGTTGTGAATGGTGATGGCTAACTAAAGTTTTGTAAGAAGTTGTAAAAAGAGCCTCATGTTGATTCACCCCCCCCCTCTTGTTACACATTATTTGCATCATCCCTATGACCGTTAAGGATGTAAACCTATATGTTTCCTTCAGAGGGGTTAGTGGCCTGAGTTCCTGAAGAGAGAAGGGAGAAGAACTTTTCCTGAGAAAAGAAGTTGCATTTTCCTTTGTAAAAACCTTGTAAAAAAGAAAGTTCGCAGGTTGCTATATAGGCAGGATGCGAGAATGCATGATTCTCATAGGTTGCACCATAGCTAGGGTGTGAGATGTTCACAGGTTGCTCTATAGGCAGGGTGTGAGAATGCCTATGCGTGGTAAAAACAAGCATTTTCTCGAATCTTCTAGAAGGAGAAACTTCTATGGTGAGGTGGCATACGAATGGTTTGGATCTTACTCGCTTTCATGATTTAGTGGGATCATCCTAACCTCCTCACCTTATCATCTTCAACTTATAAAAGGAGAGGAGTTCTCATGGAGAAAGTTAGCTTTGGTGAGCTTTGGTTAGCTTTGGAGCTTTTGGTTAGCTTTTGGAGCTTGGATTGGATTGAGCTTTGGAGATTTTTAGCTTGGCTAGATGAGCCACTTTGTCAAGATAGATTGTGAATATTATTAGATCTTTGCTCTCAGAATTCTTGGAGTGAAAGTGTGCGGGGAACAAAGGACAGTTGGAAGGGACCTTATGACATCAAGGCCATGGTTGTAATCTCTCTTTCACGTTTAATATGATACAGTAATATAACTCTTTCCTATAAATCTTGTTGTGTTTTATTGTATGATTCATTGATCACATACATAGGTTTATATTGAGTTTATGCTATTTCTATCACTTTGGTTGGTTGCGTTCTTTTGCAGGTTCATCATTGTATGAGCATTGGAACGGAGCTAGGATCGCGATGGCGAGAGAAAGTGGTGTTTAAATGGTATGTCACCTATCCCTCTTTAGTTAATAAATTCAATATCTAAAACTTAAGGAAAGTGTCATGTTCTGGTGTGTTTTGTTCTAGATCTAGGTGGATCTAGGGAGATCAGTTAGTGTCCGCACCTACCGATTAGTCTGATAAAAAAATTGGTGACTCTACTGAGGAATGGATTGTTTCCTAGTTAGTCTAGTTTCCCTTGCTTTGATTGCTTGTTTTCTAGTCTCTGAGTCTGTGGGAGATCCATCCAGACTCTCTGGATCTGAAAGCTCACTCAAATTTAGTCCTTTTTCAAATTTTTGCTTGTTTACAGGCATTCTCGCACTGTACCCTTTATTGGCCTGAGAGAAACACCTGAGTTTACACCCTGGTGTTAATTCCAGTGCAAACCCCTCACAGTCAACCTTTTTTCAGCTTGTGAGAATCTTTGATTCTCACACTGTAATACACTGCCAGCCTGTGAACTTCTTTGTAAAATTTTTTGGATTGGGTCTTGTGATTTTTTTATGTCCAGTTTTTCTTTGAACAGCTGGATTGAACTTTTGGAGCCTATATTGATCTGTTTACAGTCTGCTTGACATCCTTTGAGTTGCTTTTAGCCACTTTTTCTTTGTTTGGTTTTGAAGGATTAGTCTCTTGCTTTGAGTGTCTTTCAATTACAAAGCATGTGTTTTCTTTAGAATTGTTTAGGGAAAGATCATATTTCTTCTTAATAGTTCTCTTTAAAAGAGAACTTTTAGTTTGGGTTTCTTTGTTTTAAGAAAGTTCATTATTTCCTTTAGTGAAATTTTTGAAACAAAAAGATTTAATTTCTTGCTTTATATTAGATTGCGGGAATCCTTGCATTTCAAGTAGCGAAATTGCATGATTCTTGGCATTTTTTTTATCTTAAATTATGAAAAACATTCCCCCTCATGGTCGAGGGGGGCCATGAATCGTGCATTGGTGTACAGTACCTTTTTCTCATTTCTTGAGAATCTTGATATTGATGAGTTTTAAGATTTTGGGACATTGTGCATCTGGGAATGATAAATGTTTTCTCCTTATTGTAGCATAGCTTTCATCGAAATGAAAAGATTGCATCTTCATCTCTTTGCGTAATTTTCGAGTCGGTCGAAACACGATATTGTCCACGCCATTTTCCTATTGAGTAACAAAAGCCATAAAATAAAGCGCTTATAAAAACTGATTAGATATTTTTTATCTTTTCTGGTAGCAAACCTACATTAGATTAGTTGTAGGGATTTGGAATAGGTGTGAAAGATAACTTTCCA
>SNQJ01S0102741.1:23078-37109 GCA_010110895.2 Picea sitchensis
AGAAACTTCTATGGTGAGGTGGCATCTGAATGGTTTGGATCTTACTCGCTTTCATGATTTAGTGGGATCATCCTAACCTCCTCACCTTATCCTCTTCAACTTATAAAAGGAGAGGATTTCTCATGGAGAAAGTTAGCTTTGGTGAGCTTTGGTTAGCTTTGGAGCTTTTGGTTAGCTGTTGGAGCTTGGATTGGATTGAGCTTTGGAGATTTTTAGCTTGGCTAGATGAGCCACTTTGTCAAGATAGATTATGAATATTATCAGATCTGTGCTCTCATAATTCTTGGATTGAAAGTTTGTGGGGAATGAAGGACAGTTGGAAGGGACCTTACGACATCAAGGCCATGGTTGTAATCTCTCTTTCACATTTAATATGATACAATAATATGATTCTTTCCTATAAATATTGTTGTGTTTTATTGTATGATTCCTTGATCATATACATAGGTTTATATTGAGTTTATGCTATTTCTATCACTTTGGTTGGTTGCGTTCTTTTGCAGGTTCATCATTGCATGAGTGTTGGAGCGGAGCTAGGATGGCGATGGTGAGAGGAAGTGGCGTTTAAATGGTATGTCACCTATCCCTCTTTAGTTAATAAATTCAATATCTAAAACTTAAGGAAAGTTTCATGTTCTGGTGTGTTTTGTTCTAGATCTAGGTGGATCTAGGGAGATCAGTTAGTGTCCGCACCTACCGATTAGTCTGATAACACCTCCTAGTGTAGTCGGTGTGTCCAACAATTGGTATCAGAGCAAGCCTTCACTATATGCATTAACAAGGTTGGAGGAGATCCATGGACACACAAATGGATGATGAAGTTCCATTTTTTATGAGATGGATTATTCAGCATGGAGAATAGAAATGAAAGGGTATTTGAAGAGAAAAGGAGCAGGTGTTTGGAAATCATCTATTGGTGGATCAGTTCCCTTGAAGAATAATTCAAATTTTGAAGCTTGGAAGGAAGAAAAGAAGAATGATGCCTTATCTCTCAAGACCATTTTCAATGGACTCTAAAGATCTATCAAAGAAAGCATGGGACAATGTACTTCCACCAAGGTTCTATGGCTGAAGCTAGAGAAGGTATATCAAGACAAAGAGGACAATTCCATCAAAGACAATGAAGGTAAAGACTCTCCAAAATCTTTTGATTTCAATACCCCTAGTGAAGTTGAATGTTCTCTTACAAATGAAGAAAAATATATAGTAGAAGTTTGTGTAGATGAAGAAGAATATTTGTTGAAGTTTAAATAATTTTTTTTATCTGAGTTAGGAGATGTTAGCATGGAAATAGGACATTATTCAATTGCTTTTGAGTATCTTGAAAAATACATTAATGAATTCCTAGAAAAGTATCATAAGCATATCATGGAACTAAAGAAAAGCTCAAATTACAAGAAGAAAGTATAAATACTCAATTAGAAGAAAAAGAAGAAGAGATCAAAAGACTAAAGAATGAAATAATTAATCAAGCAGAAGAAAAGAAGAAGGTAGATGATGAGCTTAGAAAAAGTCTTGAAGTTAATGTCAATCGTAAGACCAAAATTGAAGAAGTCAAAAGGGTAGAGGAACTATTAAAAAATCAAGTAAATGAAAAAGAAGAGTCATGCCATAAGTCGGAAGCTAAAGTTGTTGATCTCATAAATAAAGTAGAGAAGTCAACTACTCATAACAAGTTCATGAACAACTCAACAATGTTGAATGAAATCTTGGATAGTCAAAGATCACCAAATGATAAATGAGGTCTTAGATAAAACAAGGGAGCTACACACCTTGAAGCAAGTACTTCTAAGAAGCATGAGGTAAGTCCTTCGTTCTCAAAAGGTGGAATCAATGTTGCAAGTCAACCATCTACACAAGGCAAGGAAACTTTAAAAAGAACAAAGAAAGGAAGACATCAAGAAGCCATATTTACACCTCAAAGAAAATTCAGAAGAGAGACACCTTCAAGATGGACACCAAAGTAAAGGTATGAAAATGTTTTTCATAGTCATTTCTTCTCATGTAATGAATATGGTCACGAAGCTTTGGATTGCAGAAATTATGCGAGGAAATATGTTGGAAGGTTTCATAATGACCTAAGGTGTTGGAGATGTAATCAAGTGGGACACATTGTTGCTAATTGTCACACCATGATATGCTACAGTTGTAGTGGGTTTGGCCATAAATTCTAGGATTGTTGGAACACAAGAAGACAATCCATGAAGAGTGCTTCATATTGCATGACAAGAAGAACACATGAAGCTAGGAAGGAAGACAATGTCGAAACGATGGAAACTCAGAAAATTAGTGTTGATAAACCAAGACACTTTCGGAAGTGGATGAATAAGACTGAACAGTCATACATGAATGAATGGACAAAGAATGAGGAAAGCCTTACATTTTCCGAGGCATAAACAGACTCTTGTGGGAGTAGTTGTGTACATATGCGAGGTGACCTATAGAAAGGTCGTGTATATACACGAGCTGTATGTGGAACATGTCGCATATCTGTGGTAAAAACCTCAAGAAGAGGAGTGTACATATAAGTTGCAACATGGCTTAATGGTATAACTCTATTTTGCAAGGTCTAACATGGTTTGTTGCAGGTTTTCATGATTATATACTTTCTTTGGTACATGATGTATGGGATGATATAGTTTAGATGCTTGGTTGATATATTGATTGTTGAGATACATGGTTGTGGCACTTGGTTCATGGTAGAGGCATATCATGAGTGATATGACACTTGGTTGAGGCACATGGTTGGCATGTTGGTAGAGGAATATGGTTGATACACTCCATTGATGATATCTTATGGTATATTGTATGGTATTGATGTACATGGTTGATGTTTTGTTCATGATTATCTATTAAATGTTGACATATATTTTTCTTCATGATGTATGGTATGGAACGAGTTTGATGCATGGAAAGGTCCAAGGATCTTCATAGGAAAAGTATATCATTCTTTAGCAGTTGATCTATGTTCTGGTTGAGAAGTAGCATTTGCAGTAGAAACAGATTACAGTGGTAGCATGTTGTTCATCTTGCAGAGAAGATACGGGGAGACATACCCACAGGGGGAGTTATTCGTCTTCCCATGATTATTTGCAGTAGCATGATTGCAATAGGAGATATTATTGGCATTCATGCCATCAACATTGCATCAGAGTGATATCCCTTGTCCAAAGGGGGAGAGATTATTCAGAGGAAGCTCAAAGGCATCTAGACAGGGGGAGCATCCCCAAGGAGAGTTTAGGAAGGGGGAGCAACCCTAAGGAGAGAACTACCCTTTTCCATTGATTTCAAAGGGGGAGAGATAGTCACATTGATGTGGTGAGATGAACATTGATGAGGAGCGATTATCACAGAGGGAGCATGAGCATTTCCATGTCCAAGTGTTGCCATCAATGATTGGTGTTGACATCAATGTTGGTGTTGCCATCAATTCCAAAGGGGGATATTGTTGTACTATGTTGTCATTGATGTCAAATGGATTGATGTCAAGTATTGTCATAATGATGTGTTGTATCATTGATGTCATTTCATGGTTGATAGGAAGTACCAAATGGATGAACTCCAAAGTGCTCCCCTTATGGTGAAATCCCTCACGGGAAGACACTCTTGGATAAAGTTCTCAAAGTGGTCCCCTTATGGTGAAATCCCTCACAGGAAGATGCTTTGTGAAGTCCAAATGGTTAGGTGGTTGAGTATCCCAGTAGTGCGGTTAGGGAACCCAAGTTTGATTGAGGAATAATGTAATGAAGATCAGTGAATTTGCAGAAGAAAATTTTCCAGATGGATAGTATATTTCATGTTGTTTCCGGTGATATGTGGAACGTCACATAACTCCTCACAGTTAGAGAGTTATGTCCATTTGAAGTTGGAGAACCCTCATGAGTTATCTAGAAGCCCCCTGAAAGGTCAAAGAAGTCAAATTATTCTAGAAGCTCCTAGAAGAAGTTGACCAGTCAAAGTGGTTAGTCATGGATTTAGTGGTTGCAACAAGAAAACAATTAAAAATAAATTAGTTGCAACTAGAAGTGGAGAGTTTACTATTGGTGGATAAAGTGGTTGTAAGTGGAAAAAGTCTTTATAAGTGGGTTAGCACCAAAAAGAAGGAAGTTGGGTAAGTTGGTTAGAAGATAAACCCTAGAGGAAGCTACTTGGAGAAGTATAAATAAGAGAGAAAGGGTCTCTTATGAGTATGAGCTTTGAGCATATTGAATATCCATTTGTGAAAGGTTATTTGGGAAGGTATTATTGATAGAGAAAATTTGCGGTAGAAAAAGTGCGGTAGAAAAAGTGTGGCAGAAAAATTGCAGCAGAAAAAGTGTGGCAGAAAAAGCGTGGCAGAAGAACCGCGATAGCAAAATCACGGCAACAAAATCACGACAACTTATGGTATTTGGTTTATGGAGAGTATGATGTAATTATAGAGGTATCTTGTTGGTTATCTTGGTGATAATGTTGAGGGTTATCTTGGTGATTGATCTTGGTGAGTAGATCTGATTTGGATGATGAGATTGATGTGACAGGTTGTGTGGTGCATAGGCGATTCACTTGTGTTGGTATAGACTGTTGGTACAGTTTGATAGATTGCTTTCTATATACAAGTTGGGTCTTGTACTTGAGGGTTGGATTCCTCTTCTCAGTTGGTGCTCATATCTACAGGGTGGGTCTTACAATGAGAGTTGTTGCTCTCTTTGAGTTGGTGCTCATTTTAGTTGGTGTTGATAAACCCAAAGGATTGTAGTTAGTAATACAAAAGAAACTTATACATATATCTGGTGTTCTTTGTGTTCTTTATTGTGATGGTTCATAGTTATTTATTGTTAATATATGTCATTGAGATATGTTTACATGCAAACAATTAAGTGTGAATAGAAGTAAAGAGTAATGATGTTGTGAATGGTGATGGATAACTAAATTTTTGTAAGAATTTGTAAAAAGAGCCTCACACTGATTCACCCCCCCCCCCCTCTCAGTGTAGTCGGTGTGTCCAACACTAAAAACATGATTAAGATAATTAAATACTTAGGGTCAGGGTTTATTCAAGAACTGTTACAACAATAATAAACAGATTTTAGTACTCAGCCATTACATTGATGCTACAAGACCTTTTGGCACATGAAATAACAAATGTTGAACAACTTACAAGGGATTTGAAGTATTTTGAATTAAAGACAACCTTTAATGACAAAATGTTAGCATTATTATTAAATCAAATGAAAAGGTGCATTGGTTAATACAAAGAGACACAATGTTTCAATATCATATGCATGTTGGAAGACTATATAAACAAGAAAAGCATGGTGAAAGGAGAGTGTCTATGTGGTCAAATTCAGAAGATCTAAACAAAATCAGAGTCCAAGAAAGAACCTTGAAAACATTCACATGAAGTGAGGGTGGAAGGAAGGAGTAAGGGAGGATTGTAGTCCTCTACAGGTTGGAGCCTGAACAACAGGGAGTCACATCTTCCTCAAGTTGGTGCTTGAAAATAGAGGATTGGAGTCCTCTACAGGTTTGAGCCTGAACAATAGGGAGTTGCAGCTTCCTCAAGTTGGTGCTTGAAAACAGGGGATAGGTGTCTTCTTGAGTAGGTTCTCAAATAAGGGAGACTGGTGTCTCCTACAAGTTGTAGCTTGTAAAAGATATATAAATTTTATAATTGTTACATCTAAAATTCTATGTATTGTACCTTCTTGTTGAATAATTTTTATGGTTAATAATTTTAATAACTAAATAATTGATTAAAATTATGAAAAAGAAACAATATTGATTCACCCCCCCCTCTCAATATTGAAAAACATTTAAACAACAAGTACAAAAATAACAGACAACGCAGATGACAGAAGCACAACCAACAACATCCCAACTAGATGCACAATAAGGAGAACATCGGCAATGAATATAGTGACAGGGACCTTGGAGTTCCCCACAACAGAGTTGAAGGAACAAGCAAAGAAATTAAGTCATATTGACTTAGTGGTATCTCAGTTGCCTATAGAAATTTTATATGGGTTACAATCGAGCATGAGAGAGGAACTTCGAGTGTGCGTAGTGTCGACATCATTGGAGCTGATAAAAACATTTGCAGATAAGGACATGCTGCAAGCAGAATACGATCAAATCACATAGGAGCGGGATGAGGCAACACAAAAGGTAGAGAGATTCAAACAGGAAGTCAAGGGGTGTATAACATTATTCTAGAAGTGTTAAGGGAGGAAGACACCCCATTGGAGGAACATGTGACAAAGTTGAGTGAAGCCATTCATGGCTTCTAAACAAAGATCATCGACTTAGAGACACAATAGATACCAAGCACTCCCCCAAAGGAAAGGGAGCGACCTGAAAAGATGGCCACCACAAGCATAGAGAACATCAAGAGTATAGAAGTAGAATGCGCTAAGTTATATGCCGAAAGAATGAGAATTTGGATGTAGTTGACTGAAGACGTGGAGCTCGAGAAGATTGGCCAGAAGATACATGATGCGCAAGATAAGGCGCATAAGTTTAAATAAGTAATGAGTACATTACCGCCAATAGAGGTGGTAATAGCAATGGCCGAAAACAGGACACTATATTCATAAATAAATCAACTAAGGGTGGAGCAACAGGCTCGCACTCAAAATATTGAGGTATTGAAATAAGAAGGCTATAAGGTGACAACGGAGCTAGCAGCCACTCATGGCAAGGTCAAGCAGGCAGTGCAAGAAACCGCTGAAAATTGAAGACTCACTTAACTGAATAAATGGTCGAGGAAATTGTACAGCATGAAGCACAAGTCATGGAAATAGTTGCAACAGCCAACGATACACTACATAAGTTCTTGGCAACATGGAATCAGGTCTAAAGTGGCTTGGGATGAGCCACGTGTGAGTGTTGGGGACCCGTTGGAGTAGGTTATTTTGGATAAGTCTTGGGAATTGCACAGGAACGGATCACGTGACATTTTGGCTAAGGAGAAGTGCACATGCAAAGTAATTGGAGCATTTTTGGGAGCCAATGCACAAAAGGCAGAAAGTAGTTAGAAGTTTTGGGACATTATGTCCACTTTGTAACCATTTTGTAATGGGTTTAGCCCTACTGTAAAGCTATAAATTTTTATGGGTTTTTGGGTAGAAGTAGTTTTTTTGGAGTAGTTCAAAAGAAGAGTTTGACAATTATTGGGAAGCTTTTGGGAGTTAGTGTGCACTGTATGCATGAATGGCTAGGGAATGTTTGGGTAGATTTGATGTATTTGTTATGAGCACAATGCACACCTAATGTAAGAACTAAATATTATGAATGAATGAATAAGAAGCTATTCGTTGTGGACGTAGCCCAATTTGGGGTGAACCACATTAAAACCTTGTGTCGTGATGTGTTGCTTATGTGTGTTATGTTTTTTACACATGTGATAGATGATTAGAATAGATTTGTTTCTTGGTTGTGGCTACTACGCAATGATGTTGAATGATTAATATTATGAATATGTCACTGATATATGTTGTTATGATCCTATGCACTTGAACTAATGATGAATGAATAAATGTTAAGTAAAGATATGTTGCGCACAAGATATATTGCATGATGCTGAAATGTTAAGTAATGGAAATTGCGCACATAGTAGGTGAATGGATAATGCATAGTAGGGACATGTGGAATGCCTCACTTCCCCTCATCACTATAGAAACTCAGTTCCTGCAACCCCTCTAGATGCCTCAGGTGAGATTTCACTTGCTTGCAGGTGATGTCGAAAGGTTCGGTGTCTAAGGGTTTTGTTGGTTTATTATCTTTCAACCTAGGGTCTTCCCACTATGTGTCAACAGTCGATTATTTCCAAAGATTCATAAAAGGGTTTTCAAAGATTGCAATCCCAATCACTTCTTTGAAAAAGAAGAGAGTGAAATTTGAATGGAATTCCAAGTGTAAAGAAATATTTCAACAACTGAAGAACATATTGACAAGTGCACCCATATTAAAGATTGTAGATCCAGATGAAGATTTTGTAGTATGTATGGATGCATGCAAGGACAAGCTTGTGGGAGTCCTCAATAAAAAATATCATATGGTGTGTTATGAGTCTATAAAACTAAAAGAGAATGAATTGGAATTGGCAGCCATTTTTCATGCATTAAAAATGTGAAGACATTACCTTATGGGTCGAATATTTGAGTTGATAACAGACCACTGTGGTCTGAAGCATTTGTTTGGACAGCCAACATTAAATGTCAGACACACTAGGTGGCTGAAATTTCTGAGTGAATGTGACTTTGAAATTAATCATATCAAAGGAAAGGAAAATTGGTTGGTCAATGCGCTCAACAAAAGAACTCATGAAATGCATATTTCAGCCATCAACATGTAAAGGACAGATTTAAGAGACAAAATTTTAGAGGTTGCAAATTTAGATCATCGATATCTAAAAAAACGAAGAAATGTTACAACAAGGTAATTTACAGTAGAAATGAATTATTATGAGTTGAAAGAGGATGGAATCCTCATGTACAAATGGAATATATATAGATATACCAAATTCCAGTGAGCTAAAAAATAAAGTTCTAAGGGAAATGCATAACGTGCCATATGTTGAGAACCCATGATATCAAAAGACAATTATAGCTATAAGAAGCCAATACTTTTGGCCAAGAATAAAGAAAGAAGTGGTTAATTACATAGCCAAGTGTCTAGAATGTCAAAAAGTGAAAACAAAGCATAGACATCCAGTGGGGCTGCTACAGCCATTACCCATTCCTGATTGGAAATGGGAAGTGGTTACAATTGATTTTATTACAAATTTTCCCATAACAGTGAAGCAACATGATTCCATCATGGTGGTGGTAGATAAATCAACCAAGGCAACACATTTTATTCATGTGAAGAAAACACACAAGGCAACAAACATTGTGAAGATTTACATGAAAGAGGCTGCTAGGCTACATGGGATGCCCAAGGAAATCATTTCAAATAGAGATTCAAAATTCACATATAATATTTGGAAAGGTTTGTTCAAAGGTTTTGGGACAAACTTAAATCTTAGTACAACGTATCACCCAGAGTCAGGTGGGAAAACAGAGAGAACTAACAAAATCATTGAAGACATGCTCAAAATGTATGTGATGGACCAGTCATCAAAGTGAGAAGACTACATCCACTTACTAGATTTTTCTTACAATAATGGGTATCGAGTCTCATTAAAAATGAGCCCATTTGAAGCATTATATGGCAGAAAGTGTAATACACCAATGAGTTTTTAGAGATTTTAGAGATTTTAAAGTGGGCGAACATGTTTTTCTAAAAGTGAAAGTGAAAAGAAGTTCGCTAAGATTGGGTCGCTGCCCAAAGTTGGCAGCAAGATATTATGGGCCTTTTGAAATATTAGAGAAGATAGGTCCAATTTCATACATGTTAGCATTTCATGCATCCATGAGAGTGCATAATGAATTTCATATGTCATTATTAAATAAATATGTTCCTGACTCTAACCACATAATTGATTGGACTGTGATCCAGGTGGAAAATGAAGGGGATTTTCGAGCGGAACCAGTACGCATCCTAGACCGGAGAGTCAAAGTGATCAGGAAAAAATCCATAGCATTGGTAAAGGTTCAATGGACTTGTTACAATCCCGAATATGCAACACGGGAACATGAAGAAACTATGCGGGAGAAATACCTGCAAATTTTTGTCAATTTTGAAGAAAACAAAATTTGAAAATGCAAGACCCCATTTTTGGGCAGCTAGAGTTCCATAAAACACATCTCAAAATTTTGGTCACCTACAGTAAAATCCATAGTAAAAGAATGGTGTAGCTCGATAGACTAAGAGTAGTGAAGGGGGAAAGTTCCTTGGGTCAACAGGTTGAGAGAAATATGAGATTTTGGTTGGGACTATTGTTGGAGGGTAAAAATTGCATAATTTTGCTTTCTTTTTTGAATATTGTAATGTAATGTAAATATGTATATGTATATGTATTCGGCATGGTGTTGTGCACCGAGGACGATGCACAATTGTATGGGAGGGGGAATGTAAAATCCCCATTGTAATTCCCAGTTTAATTTATTCATAATGTAGATATGAATGTGGCTATGACCCATCGATGTAATTTGCAAATGTATTTTTTTTTTTTAGATAAATAAAACATGGTACCAGCTATTGGGAATATGGAAAAATACGGGGGTTGAGTTTTCTACAAGATAAGAGAGTGTTTAAGAGGGATCCAAGGGGGAAATTAATTATGGGTATCAATTTAGCCCATTTTCCTGAATTTTATTACCACTGGGGGGGGCTTCTAATTTATGTTTGAGTGTATGAGAGCCTGATAATTAAACTCATGTAAGAGGGTGGGTGTGAGAGTCACATCCCATAGTTATTGGAGAGCATGGGGCTGAGTACAATCATTTTGGGAAAGAGTGTAAGTCAAGCAAGTAAGCCAAAATAGAGGAAAATGTATATGGGAAGCTACAGACAGTTTTTACACATTGATTTTTACATGAGCAACAAGTAGGGATTAAAGTAGGAGAGAACATGAGATAGAGAAATAATGCTGGGTGAATTTTGGAGCATACCGGAGCGTATTGGAGCGCTTTGGAGTTGAATATTGAAGAGAAAGGTTGTCAGGCCTGCAAAGTGAACTCTTGTGTGATTTGCACTGTAACATCAGGTTGTTGTTGTTGTTGGTAGTTTTCCCAGTAGTGAGTTCCCTTGAGTTCCCAGTATAGACATTCCTAGTTATATGTTCCAGAGAGACACTGAAAAATGAATGGGATGCCCTATGGACTGAGAGTAGTGAAGGGGTACATTCCCTGGGTTGGGCAGGTCAAGAGCAAGAGATTTGGAGGAAACACAGGATAGTTGTAGGAGAATACCAGTGGGTTGTGGGATATTGAACTGTGAGTGGACTGTGAGAGGCACCCTTTTCTTGTGGATTCTTAGCCCCAACTCAAGGGTGACTTGTTGTTGAGATTTGGAAAAAAAAATCTACGGTTGGGTGGAACATCATTCCCAAGCAATTGGTTGCACAACCATTTTAAAAAGATAAGTGTTTGTTTGTTTTCATGTTTTCATGTTATGAGTTTAACTGTTGTGCGTTTCACTCTCTGCATGAGAATGAATATTATGTTGTTGTGGTGAAATTTATTAGTTGCATTTACCTATTTTACTAGTATGGACAATTGCAAGATCTTGAATGTCATGTTGTTCATAATTTTGTACTTAATTTCATATGTGAGTCAAATTTAGTGGTAACGCCAATGGTGTTTCGGTGCGGTGCTTGAATCATCACGTGCATTAGGAATAATTGTGTGTGCAGTAATAAGTATGTTGCATGCACACTGTGAATAGTTATCACACGTAGTGTAATATACCAGATATAAAAAGTATGAAGAATAGAAATAAAATGCTATAAATGGCAGAATAACAGTAATATAACCAGCATAATCTCCACAATAACACATAAATGATATAAAAACAACAACAGAAATAACACTTTGATTCAGAAAGCAATGTTCACGGGCCTCTTTGAGGGGGAAACCTCCAGTCAAGCAGTGCTCTGTTACAATAATCTCCAAGATAGGGTTTTCATACCCTCGACCTTTATTTATACTAAATATGTCTATCAAGAGAAGCATCTAGAGGAAGATCCTTCTAGAAGCAGAAGATTCTATTAGGTCTTCTTACATCTACCTTATTCTATTTTATTGAAAGGCCTTATTAATATTGACATTTATTAAATCCGAATATATTTCTCTACCTATGTGCGGGTTATGACCCTAACATGTCCGCCCCCTTAAAAACAACCTTGTCCTCAAGGCTTGAGATGTGGAAACTGTTGCAGAATGGTAGTTGGATCCCAAGTGGCATCTATTGGAGTTGTATCTTTCCACTAGACTAGCACTTCCTTGATGGTTCTCTGATGCAGGCGACACTCACGCTGGTCCAAAACTGCTTCTGGATGTAGCCAAATGGATCCTTCTTCAGCTAACTTAGGAAGGTTGGTTTGAATTTGGCACCTCGTTCCAATCACCTTCTTTAAGCATGAAACATGAAAAACAGGATGTAGCTTCGAATGACTGGGCAAAGCTAACTGATAGACGACTTGTCCCACACGCTTAAGAACTGTATAAGGACCATAAAATTTGGGCGCTAGCTTCTGACAATGCTTGGCCTTGAGGGAAGTTTTCTTGTATGGTTGCAGTTGCAGAAACACCTGATCCCCTTCTGCAAATTGACATTCAGAGTGACCTTGATCTGCTTATTTCTTCATGTGATTCTGTTCCATGACCAAGTTCTCTTTGAGGGTACGAATAATATCCTCTCGAACTGTAAGTGTTTGGTTAACCGCCTGGACCTTCAAGGTACTAGGTAAGTATGAGAGAACTGAAGGTGGCTTCTATCCATATACCACTTCAAAAGGAGTCATGCATGTAGCTATATGGTAGGAAGTCTTGTACCACCATTCATCTAGGGGTAACCATTGATCCCACTGATTTTTCTTTTAAGAGTCAAAACACCTCAGATATGTTTCCAAACACTTGTTGACAAATTTCGTTTGACCATCAGTCTAGGGATGATAAATTGTGATGAGATGCAGTTGTGTTCCCTGTAGCTTGAACAGTTCTTGCCAAACATTTCTTGTGAAAGTTGGGGCACGATCAGAAACAATAGAGTGTGGCATGCCATGAAGCTTGAAGACCCGGTCCATGAAAATTTGAGCCACCGTGGATGCAGTAAATGGGTGTTGAAGAGTGCAGAAATGAGCATACTTGGAAAGGCGATCCACAACCACCATTATGACTGATTTATTTCCTGATTTGGGTAAGCCGATAATAAATTCCATAGAGATATCCTTCCAAATAGTAGGTGGAATTGGAAGCGGTTGTAGTGTGCCTGGAGATTTGACTGTTTCTCCCTTGTTGCATTGACACACATCACATTCAGCGAAAAAATTACAGATGTCCTATTTCATAACATCCCAGAAAAAAGAACATTTGACCCTGTCATAGGTTTTGGTTAACCCGGAGTGCCCCGCTGTGGGATTATCATGAAGCTCATAAAGTACTGTGGATTTAAGCTTTGATTGTTTACTTAAATACAAACAGACTTTGTATCAAAGCTCATCCTGGAGCCAAGAGTACCCTGGGGTAGCTGGAGCATTGGTCTGCAATTGCTGGATCAGATGCAAACTTTTGGGATCTTGTAGCCATTCCTGGTGAACAGCTTGGAACCAATCTGGTATAATGAAGGAAAGAGAAAAAAGGGATCCTTCGTCTTCATATTTTCGAGACAATGCATTTGCCACCACATTGTCTTTTCCTTTCTTATAAATGATCTCATAATCATATCCAAAGAGTTTAGTCACCCATTTTTGTTGCTTCGGGGAGGAAATGCGTTGTTCCAGAAAGTACTTGAGGCTTTGATGGTCTATCTTAATTTGGAAACATTGCCCCAAGAAATAGGACGCCACAGATCAAAGGCATGCAGAATGGCCAACATTTCCTTATAATAGATGGGTTTGCCCAGATTCCTTTCAGATAGTTGCTTGTTGGTGAAGGCCAAAGGTTGACCCTCTTGCATAAGGAAAACACCGATTCCTTTCCCTGAGGCATAACATTCCAACACAAAGTTCTTTGTGAAATTAGGAAGGGCAAGAACTGGAGTGGTGCACATGGCCATCTTCAAGGTTTGGAAAGCTTGAGCAACAACTGGAGTCCAAGTGAAAGAGTTGTTTTTTAGGAGAGCAGTGAGAGGTGTTGCAATCTTTCCATAATTCTTAACAAACTTGCAATAATACCCTGTTAAGCCCAAAAATCCATGCAAGCTTTTGAGAGTCTTTGGGTGCAGCCAATCTTGCATAGCTTCAATCTTTTTCAGATCCACCCTGATGCAATCCTTGCCGACCAAATGACCCAAGTATTCTACTTCTAAGGCACCAAAGGCACATTTAGACTGTTTCAGGAAAAGTTGGTGTTGAGAGAGTAGATGGGGAACTTGATCCACATGAGTAAGATGGTATGTCCAAGTTTTTCTATAGATGAGGATATCATCAAAGAAAACTAAGACAAA
>SNQJ01S0102741.1:41615-54131 GCA_010110895.2 Picea sitchensis
AAATTTGGTCACATCCACCCGTGGAAGGCATAGGTCACGTTGAAAGTGATGGTGCTGAAAGGTATGGGAATGGGAGGAATGTTCACCTTCATTCTTTGGAGGAGCTTCATAGAAAGGGTCATCTGTAGGGATCTTCAGTTTGGTGCAGAGTGATGCAAAGAAAGATTCAAGTTGGGTGGTCAATTCTTGTTTGAATTCCTCCATTGAGGACTGCATGGATGTATTGATGGTTGTATTGATGGATGTATCGATGGAGGCAACAGTAGCACTGAGTTGTTTCACTTCTTTTTGGGTCTCGAGGAAACCATATTGCAAGGTATTGAAGTGAGCTTCTAGGTCTTGGCTACGGGTATGGGCCATGAGGATGGGTGAACTGAAAAGGGGCGGGCGGGGTCAAAAATTTTGCCGAAAAATGATATGGATGAATGTGATAAGGGAGAAGAGATGAATCCAATGGAATAGGTCTCAAATAATGGTGAAACAATTTCTAGACTTTTTTTTTTTTTACACCTGCAGAGTTATACTCTGGTCTGAAGAATACTGCAGCGATGAAATCCCCAAATGCTTAACCAGAAAGAAATGTGTATTTACTTGGCAACCCGAACACAGTTTCATGGCAATAGATCTTGTATGTTTTAATTTGTTTATGTTTCTGTCCCCCAAGGGTTAGGTATTCAAGGGTTCTACAGATAAGGGTTTTCCCTGTGCTATAGCTCTCTGATATACGTGCGGGGTCCAACAGTAGTACTCGGTCCAATATCTCAAGGCACTAACTAAGGAGGATAGACCGTACCCTTAGTCGTACTACCCGACTACCCAGGTACTAGAGAGTATCTTCCCGAGTGTTTTTCTCGGTGGCACTATAGCAGTCAGGTGGCTGATCGGTTTATCTAAAGAGGGCTTCAGGAAATCTAGGCCGATCCATACACAGGTGTTGTCTGATGCACTACCACTTGAAGGGGTACCAACAGGGGTTACAAGGGTGGCCAACAGATGTGTGCTTAAGAACCACTTGTATTTCCTATGTGTATGTATCCCTCAACCACAGTTTTATGCGCGTAACGACATATCTCTGTGGCTTAAAGATGTCAGAATACGTCTCTACCCTGAAAAAAAAAATCCCACAATTTCTGCCAAGGAAATTGCTCTGATACAACTTGTAATATACCAGATATAAAAAGTATGCAGAACAGAAATAAAATGCTAGAAATGGAAAAATAACAGTAATATAACGAGCATAATCTCCACAATAACACAGAAATGATATAAGAAAAACAACAGAAATAACACTTTGATTCAAAAAGCAATGTTCACGGGCCTCTTCAAGGGGGCAATCTCCAGTCGAGTAGCGCTCTGTTACAATAATATCCAAGCTAGGGTTTTCATACCCTCGGCCCTTATTTATACTAAATATGTCTATCAAGAGAAGTATCTAGAGGAAGATCCTTCTAGAAGCAGAAGCTTCTATTAGGTATTCTTACATCCTCCTTATTCTATTTTATTGAAAGGCCTTATTAATATTGACCTTTATTACATCCGAATATATTGCTCTACCTATGTGCGGGTTAGGACCCTAACACGTAGTAAAAAGGTGGTTATGTGCATGGTTTGTCTCAGTGAGGGTGTGACATTCATGTTGGTCAACATGATGTAGTTGCATTTAAATAATGTTATCTGGAATGGTTAAATCTATGTATAATTCGTAGTTGATAAGCTACAAAAAGTTTAATTAGAAGAAAATTTTCAAATTTATGTGTATTTTTTCGCTAGTAAGTTCCTCGGTTAAGTTGGGGAACGTTACAAAGTATCTATTGCAATAATAGGGATGTCGTGAATTACATATTAAATGGTTAAGAGGTCAACGTAGAATACGTTCAAATAATAATCAAATATTAGATGCCAACACTGTAACTATGTCATCACTAATGAGAGATAAACACAGAGAATTACCAATGCAACAAAAAAACTATGAACCAACATGCATGTTATATATCTTTAGAGAGATGAAGTATTTGAACATGAAGAAACATAGATGACCTCATTTCCTTGAGTTTGTTTGATGTATAGTCTTTACTCTTTAAAATTGTCATTGAGCCACATATTTGTAGTTTTTTCTAATGCTATTACAATTTACACCCATAACCCATGACTAATTTTTTGGGGGTTTTGCAAAGGCAAGAGTGAAAGAAAAGATAAAAATCTAGATGACATTATGGTGAGGGTGGGATTTGAACACATCAATTATGGACATTGAATGTGATGCTAATACTCATATCGACAAGGATCAACAATGTTCATAATGCATGGATTCAAGTGATGACTCCAAAAGACAAGGTTTCCAAGCTTCTCTATGAAAGTTTCATTAAGTGACACTTAAAATGGTGGATACACCAATATGGTGATAAGATTACGTGGATATGAGCTATGTGATAAATTTAATATTGTGGAAGGGTAAATCATATCAAGGAATAGATGAGAGCCAACGAGAGTAGACATTAATTTAGTCTTTAGATGTCAAAAGCAAGTAGATGATCCTGAACCCTGAATTTGGATCATGATTCACATCCATCCTCACCTAATACTAAAGGTACAATGATCATTCAATACCCAAGAGTTGGGAGTTGAGACATTGACAAGTTGTTGAAAATACAACCCTTCTTTTGAAATTTAAAAGTATTTGTTGCCCTTCATAAATGACAAGTGATTTCAAAAATTTACATTTTTATGCAAGGGAGATTTTTGAATTGTACTTTTAAGTTGGCTTTGAACCCCTTGGAAGAACTAGGAAGAGTTCAATTTTGATCACGGATCAAGATCTTTCTCAAACACTACACATGAATAAGCAATCTAACGCACTCAACAATAACATTGAATCACATGTGGGGACCTATGGGTAGAAGCACAAGGATGTAATACCATAAGGGCACTATCCATTAAGGATAGATACACTAGGGACAAACAATATGCACACCATAATAAAGTAACAAATGTAGTATTTAAATTCAAAAGTATATATCCCAACTTATATAGCATTTATTACTCTATTACAAAATACATATTATTTGTCAAAATTAAACTTGTATTATTAATCAATATTTAACCATATGTATCATGACATAAATTACAACTAAAATAAATATATTATTTAAATCCAATGATGCATATATCCCAACTTACACGTATTCACAGCTCTAGTAAAAATTACATATTATTGATCCAAACCTTTATTATTAATCAATATTCAACCATGTGTACCATGACATGAATTACAACTAAAGTGGGACTAGGCACTTCAAGTCTAATTTAAAAACTGAAAAATACATTCATGTTTTTATGGGAGAATCTCGTGCTTCAAGATATTCCATAAATAAAAAAAATAAAAAAATAAAAAAAATAAAAATAAAATCTTATAATTTAGACAGCAACAAAAGCATATTCCAATTGGATTGTGTGGGGAACTACAACTTAAATTCATGGGACTAGGGATTTCAAAATCTAATTTAATAATGGGAGAACCATGGCGTTAGAGATATCTCATAATTTTCAAAACTATTTATTTTCAAAGCAATAGAAGTTGATTTCCATTTAAGAGGGTTGTATTCGTGTTAACGTGTAATAAGTTATTTTTCCAAATCAACGAATGTAGATTCCCATTGAAGAGGGTCGTGTCCACTCTCAACTCAAGAGAATCCACTTTCTTGTATGATAATAATAATAATAATAATATATTTTTAAGGTCACAGCCAAGAAAGACACCAAATTGGTGTATGAGACCCCCTTGTTTGTGGGACAAGGGACCCCCTCTGCCCAGCGATTTGACTGGTAAAGTCTACGGAGGTATACATACCATACCCCCATCTAGATTTGAACTTGTGACCTCTTAGGAGGAAACATATGTTATTAATCATTAGGCCCACTCAGGTTGTAACAATAATAATATATTTTTAAGGTCACAACCAAGCCAGACACCAAATTAGTGTATGAGACACCCTTGTTTGTGGGACAAGGGACCCCCTCCGCCCAGTGATTTGACTGGTAAAGTCTATGAAGGTATACATACCCTACCCCCCTCTGGATTTGAACTTGTGACCTCTTAGGAGGAAACACATGTTCTTAACCATTAGGTGAACTCGGGCTGTACTATTTGGAAAAATCCTTGTAGGTTAACTATATTGTATATTTTAACGGTTAATTGTACTGTCATGGTGAAGTTTTCACACCCAGATCATATTAGAGACCAACTACCACAATCACACAGAAATATTTTTATGACCTTTCAATAGGATTGAAGCCATCTGCATCTTTGCGCATTTATAATCTCATCTTCTTTGCTCACAATTGCCTTCCTCAATTTCTCTCAGACGACTAGAAGAAGATATTAAGTGATAAGAAGCTATAGGTTGATTTGTCATAATTATTTACTAAAAATGGTAGTCCATAAGGGCACATAGTTTCATCTTTGTAAAATGTTTTTAGGTAGGGAAAATTTTAGGGGCTAAATTTGGCCCATGAACTAATTTTCCATGCTTTTTCCCAAATTTTTTTTATCATTTTCCATTTTTTTTTAAAATGATTTGCCCAAATTCTATAGAATAAAATTAATTTTTCTTTCCCAATAGAAAAAAACTTTTATATTAATCCAACGTGAAAATATACATGTTTTAGTTTGATCCATTTTGCCTTTTAACAGACCTTCCATTACAAAATTCTACCTTTTAACAGGCCTTCCTTTACAAAATTCTTACAATCTACATGATCTTCTAAGTTCTTTGCACATCGACATAAAAAAACACAGTTTTGTCATTCAATTATGGGCAGATTTTTCTTTTTGTTCCTTGGTCCCATGGAATTCTCAAATTCGGAACTCCATAACCTCTACTTCTTCACTTTCTATGAATTCATAGTATCCAAAGGCCCCGACTCGAAGTAACAGGGCTTCCTTTGATAATTCACTTGCCTTGGAATTAATCTC
The DNA here is from genome assembly GCA_010110895.2 of Picea sitchensis. Lineage (NCBI taxonomy): Eukaryota > Viridiplantae > Streptophyta > Pinopsida > Pinales > Pinaceae > Picea > Picea sitchensis. Next base: position 46,588 of record SNQJ01S0102741.1, read on the forward strand.
CAGGAGGATGTGGTGGAAAGAGAGCCATTCAAAAGACTGGAAGGTAAGATTAATGTCTCTCATGATATTAGCTAACCTTATGTATTGGGCAGAGTTTTTCCATTGGCCGAATCAATAACCAGTTTGGAGTCTCCAAAGACTTGGAGTTTTTTGACATATTTTTTAATAGTTGTTCCAATAGTGTCCAAAGTGCTATGAATTCTGCTTTGTTGTTGCTTTCGGTACCTGGAGAATATATGATATGTATGTAATGGTTTTGTTTCATGAACAAATCTACCCCAACACCACACATTGCAAGGTGACCCTGACTGGCACCATCAAAATACCATTAGGGCACTTCCTAATCAATTGTCGGAGGAACCGAGAAGCACATTCTTATAGCTTTTGGATCCTCTCAGAATTCAACTGCTTGATTTAGAGTTAGGTTCATCGTTTCTTTTGGCGACATGAACTTGTCATTAAAGATTTCATTATTTCATGCCCACCAGATATTCGAAGTGACAATGCTTGGAAGCCCTGAGTATAATTTTGATGCTCTACCCTATAGGCAATATTTTAGGCATTCTTCCAAGTTTTCCTTGTTCCATCTTGAATTAACATTAATTTGTTCTTTTATTGACTTTGTTACATGTGTTTCATAAGAGTGGAAAATGAACAAATGGTCAATTGATTCAGAATTGTATTTGCAAAGAGAACATCTTCCTGGACCAATCCAACCCCTTTTTAATCCATTATCCCACGTTAACAATTTGTTATTTAGTGTTAGCCATAAGGTTATTTTGCATCTAGGGGGTATTTTATTTTCCAAATCGGTCCCCACCACCATTTTGGGGGGCCTTCAAACTTCTCCTCCTACCAATATTTATTACCTAGCTTGGTTGTGAAGATTTTTTTCTTTAGGTTTTTGGACCAGCACAAAGTGTCATCTATTTCTTCATCCAGGGAAATAAATTTCTCGCATAAGAATCCTATATAATTTTCCCATTCTTCAGCCAAAACTTCTAGATGGAAGGGTTGTGATGCCTTTCCATCCTAGATGTCCTCTAGGTTGAGGGAAGCCTATACAGGCATCATGTAACATGACTAAGTTTTGGTTATGAAGGTGTTGTGGAAGGGGGGTGGAGAGTTCAAAATTGTTTCCCACTCCCAACCATGGATCCTTCCCAACACGGACACTGTATTCATTTCCTATTTTCCATATTGTCCATTTTCCTACTAAGAAGAAGGATTCAAAAAGTGCCTTCCACATGATCGAGCCTTTAGAGGATTTTAAGGGCACATGGAAACATTCCTCAATAGTTTTGTTAGCAAAGTATTTTGAAGACATAACTCGCATCCATAATGAATTTCCTTTTGTTAGCCTCCACAAGTTTATTCATGCCATAACTTTCGCAAAGGGGAAGATATCTTTCAGTCCCCACCCCCCTAATACTTTGGGGATATCAATGGAAGACCATTTATCTAAGTGAATGCCTCCTGATTTCTTATTTCCATCCCATAGATAATGTAAACTTGTTTTGTGAACCTTCTTCAGTGCCCCCTTGTGGATGGTTGCAATAGAATTCTGGTACGCCGATATGCTTTCCAGTATTGACTTGAGCAGGACTAATATTCCCCCTTCGGATAACAATCTATTCACCTAGATTGAAATCTTGGCTTCTTCTTTTTTAATTAACCATTCCCAGTCTCTTCATTTATAACAATTTGGTTTGAGATGGAAGCCCAAATATTTAAACCCTTCATCGAGGCTCTTTATTTGTGCATGAATAATGTTACTCAACTCATTAGATTCTATTTCTAAGAAATAATTGAGTATAATGAATGATGTTTCTAGTTTGATGGACATGCCTATAGCCTGGAAATACCGGTCTATGATTTTTCTCAGGGCCTGGATATCTCCTCATGCTCCATTCACACTACAAAAGATGTTGTCGACAAAAAGTAAGCGAGAAACAAGTTTTGATTTCGACACCCTAACTCCTTTCAATACTCCATTTATTCTTTCCTCCTTAAGGATTTTTCTAAGGGCTTATGCTATAGTCAAGAACAAAAATGGTGATAGAGGGAATCCTTGGCAGAGTCCTCTCGAGGCTTTAAAGAATCTAGAAAGGGCATCATTTATCAGCACTACGAAGGACTATCTTTGGAGGCATCCCATTATCTAGTTAATTGTGTTTAATTTCATCCCTAATTGGATTAGAATCATCCTAAAAAAGGTCCATTTAACTCTATCATAGGCTTTCGATAATTTCAGTTTCAAGATTGTCACTTTATAGTTTCTTTTTTTTACCGATTGGGGTACCTCCTGTGTTATTGCTACCGCATCATGGATTTGTCTATTTTGTAGAAATCCAAATTGTTCCTCCCCTATTACTTCACACAACATAGGCTTTAATATCCTGGTGATTATTTTGGAGATTAATTTGTATATGACATTACAACAAGAAATGGGGTGGAAGCCCTCGAAAGAGGACGCTTCTTGCTTCTTGGGAATTAGGCAAAGGAAGGTAGAGTTAAGGGCCCCATGAATTTTTTTGACCCTATGTGATTCCATGACTATCATCAATAAGTATTATTTTATTAGGTTATAAAAATGCTTGAAGAATTCTACTATGATTCCATTTGGACCGGGGCTCTTCCAATTTTTCATGGACATGAGAGCAACAAGTAATTCAGCCTATGTTACTTCTTCCTCCAAAATCTGATTCGTTTCATTATAGAAAACCAGCTAGAATTTTGAAACCACTTCAAGGATTTCTTGGATTGGATAACCTTCTGGAGCTGTGAAGAGTTTTTCGAAGAAGCTTGCCCCTGCTTCTTCTTTCTCCTTAAAGAAGCTACTTATCAACTCGTCCTCATTTTTTATTTCCCAAATAGTATTTACGTTCCTTCTGAGATTCACAAATTGATGAAAATATTTTGTGTTGTTTTCTCCGGCCTCTAATCAGAGTGCCCTACTTTTAAGTTTGCATTCCTTTTCTTATTTTTCCAACCAAGAATTCCTTCTTGCCTCTAGATCCTTTAACTCCTTCACATGAACCAGGCTAAGGGGTCCTACATCTATTTTTGAGATTAGAACTAACAAGTTCTCCACTATCTCAATGATTGATCGTAACTTTTGAGTCCTCCAATTGGATAACCATTTTTTTATAGCTCTTTGAATGCTTAACAAGTTTTCTGTGAATTGAAACATAAGAGTGTCCGACTTTGATGAGGACAGCTTAATCCAGTTAGAGTAGATCATTCTTTTAAACCCTTCCTCCTCCATCTAGACCTGGCTTATCTTTAGAGGAGTTGGGGGGACTCATCTCCTAATTTACATTGAAGGAGTATAGGTCTATGGATCCCTTATCCTACCATAGATTAAAAGCGAAGACCCGTTTCCAATAAAGTCTCTTAAACTAAAAATCTATCGAGTCTCTTAGCTACTGCTTCATTACCTGTTTGAATATTCCTCCATGTAGGAGTAATTTTGGTCAATTCCATATTCCTACCTGTTTGAGATAACTGCTTCACCCAGTAAGTCGCCATTTGTTGGGCCCCAACAACTCCCCCTATAGTTTTACAAAATTTAAAGGGCCCCTATTAAAATCTGATAATTATAATGAGCTACAGAATCAACCTTTTCAAATAGTTCCATACCTTGGCTTGCTTTGAGACAAACTTAAGACATGCAATATAGTATGAGACATTCATTACAAGAGTATATGTCAAAAGTTAGAAATGAGAATAAAAATCTCAATTTAAACAAAAACATTAATTTTTATCAAATGTTTACTTTCGTTTAAATTATGATTATGTGTTCATTCTTTTGCTCATTAGAAAGTTTGACTATTTTGAATAAGGTGTTCAATACTTCATCAAATAATATCTTGGTTGGTTTCTCATTTTCATAAAATCATTTGGTGATATTAATTAATTAAATTCTTTTTTTCATTTTGCATCTCATAATAATAATAAAAAATAAAAAAGAATTATCTATCATTTGTTTGTTTTGTAAAAAATCAAAATTAATATTTTTCTCTTCTCCATTAACTTGAAGCTTCTAGAGTTTTAGGATTATTTTAAACAATGTTTGTTTAGAACTTATAGTTAGTTTAAATTCATTTTTGATTTTATTGTTCTAAGTTTTTGTTTTATTCTCAATTTTTAGGTTATTAATTTAGGTTTCTTTTTGTTTCACAGGTTTCTATTATCAAATATTTGATACGGATCTGATCATGGCTTGATTTTATTATCCAAATACGTTCAAGAGGATTGATCCAAAATAATTTTGGATTGCTATAAATAATTTTATGAGCAACAACAGATAAAATTTGGAAAAGCGTCAAGATCAGATAGGCGATTTTGCAGAACTGATTGCAGCCAAACCATGAGGAATTTGAAGAAATGGTTGAAAACCCAGAACCAAAATGGACCCATTTACCTTCCATGTAGATATTGTACCAAACAAATGCATGATTTTAGATATATATGGGTCTCTTTACGAGGAAAATTTCAGGTGGCAGAAATTGTTAGTGACGCCCAGACTGTTCATTCATTTTATAAATATATGAGAAAGATCAGAGTCAAAGAAGATCAAGAATTAGAGAGGAGGATTTTAATCCTTTATCTTTTGTATATTATTTATTTTGTAAACTTTTTTATTTCTTTTCAAATGAAGTAATGGATGGCTGGAATCTTTGGGAGAATGGACGAGTATTTTTAAAGAAGAATATGGAATTCCAGGTTGCTTAATGGCTTTTGTCCTATGAGTAAAATGGTTTTATTTTCATATAATATATTCATATTCTTTGAATAATTGATTATGCATTGATTTAAATAACTTTAGTCTTTTTTATCAATACATGGTTAATTATTATCATTTATATATTAATTTTTCCAATCTTTAAGAGTTTATTATCCAAAAAATTTCTTCTAGGACTACAGAATGGACAAGTGATCCCAAAACTTAATAGAACGACATATATGCATTTTGGCTTTAGCATTTGGTTTATAATTTTGTTATTTATGTTTTGTTAATCATGTTACATGTGCAGGTCTGATATCTTTAGATTAAATGATCTGTGATGTGTAGGAGGTTTATATTATAAATACCATCTATCGTTTGCTTCTCAAAATACAAATGTTGTGATTATATCTTCGATTTAAATAATGAGATTTATCTTTGATTTTTAAATTGAATGATAAAATGCACAGATTGGTTCCAGATTTATCTTGTTGTAATCATGTATAATTATGAGATCACATGTTTATGTTTGAGTTTCCTTTTCTGTCATTAAAACCTAAGCTGCCAATACATGTTCTGAATTTATTTAGAACAATCATAAGGTTAGTTGAAAATTTCTCTCTTGGACATGGCAGTTAGATGTTCACCACTCATGTAGATACTTGGATACACCTCACTAATTCATTGACAGGATAGATTCTTTGTATTTTTCTGTCATTTACATATCATTGAAACTAGAATGTATGGTTCAGATTTGACTATCCACATGTTTATGTTTCATTAACTTTTTTTGCAAGATTCTTTAAATTTATAAAAGAAAAATAAATAAATTTATGTGCTTTCTTTATCTGCTTCCTAGAAGCAATCATTTTTCCATTGATTTTCGTAAGTTTTGACTAAAACTTGCATCTTGTAAATCATGTAAATAAATGAGACTTGTATATATTCTACTTAAATACAATAACTATAGTTACATTAGAGAATATGTACATATATATTTTAGTGTTTAGTAATTTAGCTATTTCTCTCTTTTATTCATTTCTTTTAGGATTCTTAGATTGGCTAAGGGAGCCATTAAACCCATCAGAACGAGTTACACCAAACAACTTGGGTTATTTAGACAACCCCAGACCGGACTCACTCTTCTAGTTGATGGACGGTCAATTTCGCTCGTCAATAGGTTACTAGCAACAACTACTTCCAATGGAAATCTCATATGGATGATTTATTAATAAGTAAAGACTTGTACCAGATTACCTTGGGAAAGGAAAAATAACCCATTGATGTTGATAAGAAAGTAAAATGGGATAATATGAGTGACGAAGCATGTGGACTAATCATAATGTCCATCTCTCATGATTTAAGGTTCCACCTTAAAGAAATTGATGACCCCGATGAAGCTTGGGAAAATATTGAAACTGTGTTTGGTAAACTCAATATTATTTGAGCACAACAATTAGAAAATCAAGTACTGAATTTAAATCCAAGTGATTTTTCTTACATTGGAGACTATCTATCTAAGTTTAAAACACTCACAATTTTATGTGAATAATGTGAGATAAAGATGGAGGAAGAGTGTTGCATCTATCTTATTCTCTCTAAGCTAGGTAGTGCATATTTTGTGTTTGTATCTACCTTTTATTCCATGAGATATGCTCTAGGGACAACTTATAAAAAACCCACTCTTGAGTCCTTTTGTGCTACTTTGATTAGAGAGTAATATAAGCTTGTACACCTTGGAGTAATTAACACTACAGGTACCTCCAACAAAGCCTTAGTTTCCCAACAGAAAGATAAACCCAAGAATCCCAAGAAGAAACATCCTCGCTACAACAACAAGAAACATAAGGGTCCTAAACCCACTCAGACAACTTCAACTCCTAATGGTGACAAATGAGAAAAATATAAAAATAAGAAGACTGTCAGACATTGAAACTTTTGTGATAAATATGGTCATGATGAGTCCAAATGTTTCAAGAAGATGTCAACTTTAGAATCAGCGATGAAGAAGCATAACATCAATATTGATTCTACTTTATTCTTCTTCTTCTCATGGACATGCAATTTCTGCTTCTGGTTTGTCCTTCAATACAACTTCTACTTATTCTTCTGATGAGTGTCTTATTGATTCTGGAGAATCTTATCATATGGCTAAGGATAAAGACATATTTTCTGCTTTAAATGAATGTAACACCAAGAAAATATCTGTTGGTGATGATAGATATCTTAGTGTTGTAGGATCTGGAACAGTTCAAGTAGATAATGGTCATTTCAATGATGTATTATGTGTTCCGAGTCTTTCTTGTAACCTTCTATCAATATATCAAATCACTCATTCAAGTGAAGGTAAAACCGTAGAGTTTTCACCTCACCAAGTTGTAATCAAGGATCTAAAAGATCTTAAGCATGTTCTTGCAACTATAATTGCTGATGATATTAATAGGTTGTAAAAGTTTGACAACTTTGGGTCATCATCTTTTTCATCAGTTTTTGTTTCTCACAACGATGACTTGAGCAAACTTTGGCATGAGTGGTTTGGTAATCTAAACTATCGCTCATTGCAGCAACTATGTAATCAACATATGTTGACTGGTCTTCCTCTTGTTTCATGTAGAGATGGTGTTTGTGCTAATTGTGTTCTCAACAAACATCATTAGGACAATTTTGACAAACATGCCTCTTGGCACACCTCAAGCCCTTTGCAACTTGTTCACAGTGATTTGTGTGGTTCACTTTCTTCTCCTTCTTTTTCTGGGTGCAAGTATTTCTTAACTTTCATTGATGACTTTTCCAGATGTACTTGGGTTTACTTCTT
>SNQJ01S0102741.1:55550-72172 GCA_010110895.2 Picea sitchensis
CCTTAACAAGAAATTTGAAATGACAGACTTAGGTTTTTTGCACTATTTCCTTGGCCTCTAAGTTTTGCAAACCAATGAAGGAATTTTTATTTCCCAGTCTAAGTATGCTTGTGACCTTCTTCATCGCTTTCACATGGACGATTGTAAACCACCCCCTTCTCCCTTCCAGTCTGGAGTCAAGTTTACTGCCACATGTACTTCTCTCGAAGTTGATGCCACCCTGTACCGTCAGTTAGTTGGTAGCCTCTTATACTTGACTCATACCCATCCTGATCTTTCCTTTGTTGTTGGTGTTGTTTCCCGGTATATGAAAACACCCCATGAAAGCCATTGGAAAGAAGCTAAAAGGATACTTCACTATGTCCATGGTACAATTCAGTTCAAGATACATTACAGTTCAAATGGGACTCCTTTATTGGTTGGTTTCATTGATTCAGATTGGGTCGATGACCCTGATGATCAGAAGTTTCCTACAAGTTATGTTTTCAACCTTGGTTCATGCCCTGTCACTTGGGCATGTAAGAAACAACATGCTATTGTACTTTCTTCAGCAGAATCATAGTACTAAGAAATGATAAATGAAAGTCAGGAATCTTTGTAGCTTCGACAAATCCTTTTAGAGTTTGGATTCCAACAGCAACATCCGACCAACCTTTGGTGCAAAAATCATAGTGCCATCAAGCTCTCCAAAGACCTAGTTCAACATCAATGAAACAAGCACATTGATATACACATACAACTAATTAGAAAGCTCATTCATGATCAAGTTATTGAAGTGATATTTTTCCCTACATGAGATCAAGTTGCAAACATTTTCACAAAGTCTCTTACAGAAGTGAATTTTTCCAAACTTTGATCTATGTTAGGAGTTTAGGAAGTTGTCATTAAGGGGGGATAGGATCTAATTCCTCCTTCCTTCTCCTATTGTGTCACTATTGTAAATCCTTCAATCCTATCCCAAGTTGTTCTTAAGGGGGGATGTTAGGATATTTAGACACTCAGGAGTTAGTAAGATTCTATCCCAAGTTGTTCTGTAAGGGGATGTTAGGATATTTAGACACTTAGGATTTAGTTAATATTTACTTGGTCTAATGTGTCATTAGGTAAAAATGTGTTTAGTGTGTTTCTTTTAGTATGCATTCGTGATGCATTTGAAGTTAGGAAATCTGACGGTCACTATATATTCCCAACATAGAGTGATCTAATGGTTCATATTCTCTCAATATTAACGCACTACTGATCAATTGTTTAACACCATTGGTCCATGATCTCTATTTAAAGAGCATGAGGGTCATTTGTCGATGATCGACAGAGAAACTCTCTTGTAAAATCTCTTTGTAATATTTTCTTTGCATTAATAAACCGCCCCAAGTGGCGTTGTTATTGGGGTCAGGATGTTTCCTCTATAGGTTTTTACCATCAAAAATATCCGCGGTGTTGATATTTGATTTGGTTGTGTGAGTGTCCTCTTTGGAATACATGTGTTGTCAAACATTTCTGCAAAATTGTTTTACTAGACGCCCTCAAAGAGTTTTAATAGAAACGACTAAAAACATTATAGAAAATATGGGCACATGGACAGGGATCAAATGAATATCATCCATGGTAATTTTATATATATATATATATATATATATATATATATATATATATATATATATATATATATATATATATATTCATTATTTGTTTTAATATTGATTGTATTCTCAAACTTTTATAATGCTTTATACATGGCAATTATTTTTTTCATGATTGCTTGTAATTATAAAGTTAGATTTCCAAATTTCTACAGAAAGCACCAATTAGTAGCAAAAGTGATGTTGTACAAGATGAGGAACATGAAATATATAATGAAGATCAAGTTAATTATTGTAGAATTCTTGCAGAAACCCTAATAGATCTAGAATTCTAATTAAATTGAACACAAACACCGGTTGATATTCAAGAGATGAGAGAATTTTTGCTCCATAAATCGTAGAATTATATTAATAAAAATGAATATACATGAGAACCATTCTCAAAAAAGAAGAGAGGAGGTGAATAAATAGAATTTCCAACATAGAAATTTCAGTCAAAAAAAGCTAGAAATAGCTAAAATATGTGTCATAAGCTAATAAGGGAGACCACATAGTTCAACCTAGACCACTAAAGATACATGTCATACACTTCCATTAATGTACACAAGAGTCAAGTGATTCACATTAGCTCACTTAATCTCACTTAACTGATAAGAGAAGTGCTCTAACTCACTTAACTGACCCTAAATAGTAGTTACTAATAATAGTAACTAGACAAAAAATCATTAATTATGAATAAATATCTCACTCAAAGAGGAGGTGCGCATTCACCAATAATATATGAGTTTTTTCATGGGGAGTTGGAATAAATCATGAATACTCCCACAAAAATCAAGAACCAATAGTTGAGTCTTGATCTAAAATTAGCGGTTTTCCCTAAAATCTATGGATGAGGCACCCTTCTTCTCTTTGTGGACAAATTAGGTGAAATAAGGTGTAAATGAATGTATTAACCAAGATATAGGAGTATAATATAGGTATAAACTAATGTAAGTTAGGTTATGCTCCAACACCCCTTGCTCTGACCATAATGACAAAAAATTGAGTCCCTGCTTAACTTGGCCATTTTAGGTACTCATTACATAAAAGAACTCCTCATGAAAGAGGAAAGAGGGAAAAACTTATGGGACCCCAAAAAAAAAAAAAAAAAAAAAAAAAAAAAAGAGGAAAAATGCTGAGTGGCCAAAAGTGACTCATCCTTGTCTCCACCATTCCAAGCATAACTCTCAGTTCTAAAAAATTCTTTTCAGTGAATGACTTGGTGAACATGTCTGCAACCCATTGCTCAGGCGCATCAGCAGTGAAATGACTTTGTCATGGATCATATCATGGATGTAATGCATATGAATTTCTATGTGATTGGTCCTATGCCTCTGAAATGGATCAATCGACATATGAAGGGACCCCTAATTGTCACAGAATATGATAGTAGGAAGTGGAACCAAGTTCCATGTGTTGTTGTCCATATATAAAGTAATTTTCATTCATGGCGTTCTCCTGTAGTGAGCGCTTACAATAGCCTCAGAGTGTGACTTTGTATCTGAACCAAGTGTCATATATCAATGTATGGGCATCAATTTTTCTGTGGTATCCAGGGCTTGAGGAGCCCCAAAAACTGTGATCTAGTCCTTCATGTATCCACAAGATCAACGACTAGTTCACCTGCATCTTGTAGGGTTTTCTCTTCCCAAGTTGAAAACTCAGTTGGAGAAGCCATGACCTTCTCCTCATCCTCTATATCATACCCAAAATTATTCTTTTATGGCTTCTCTAAAGTTCTCTAAGAATTTTCCGACTCCTCCTCATCAATGACAACAAGCTGTCTTCGACAAAGGTCTTCCGCTAAAGAATCATGTAGTGATTCTTCTTCAAATTTCACACTTTGAGCTAGAATGAATTTTTAGTGTGAGAGTCCATAAATATATATCTTTTGACACCTTCAATATATCCAAAAAATATGCATTCAACACTTTGAGGCTCCAAAGCCTTCCTCTTATCTGTCGGAATGTGAGCCCATGCTCGTGAACCAAAAATACGAAAGTGTGACACTTTCGGTTTCTTACCGGTCCAACATTCAAAAGGAGTGGTGTCTTTGAGTGATTTGTGAGGAAATCAGTTCTGAATGTATGTTACACAATTAACAGCTTCAACCCATAGCTTGGGAACTAATGATTTCGACTGTATCATACAATTGGCCATCTCTTTTAAGGACCATTTTTTCCTCTTCGCAACATCGTTCTGCTGTGGTGTATATGGTACTGTGTGTTGTAGTTGTATACCTGCATCAATACAAAGTTTCTGAACATATTTTTTTACATAATCCCCCCCATTATCAGTACATATTATCTTAATCTTACACCAAGACTCATTCTCAACAAGTGCTTTAAATTCTATAAGGCATTCAAATACTTTCGATTTTAATTTCAAAAAAAATACCCAAGTAAAGCGAGATAAATCATCTATGAAGGTGAGTACATATTGAGCCTTACTGATTGAAGGCTGCAGGAATGGGCCCATGATGTCACTATGAATCATCCTAAGAGGTGAAGAAGCTCTCTATTCCTTCCCTTTGTCAAAAATTTTCTCTGGATGCTTGCCAAGAATACATCCTTGACATACACCGCTTGTGAATTTAATAGCTGGCAATCCTTCTACCATGTTTTCCTTGTTGAGTTGATGCAAGTACTTATAGTTTAGATGGCCAAATATGTGATGCCATAACCTGTTTATATCATTATATTGTGACAGAAATACAGTGCTAATATATTTAGGAATAAAGTGGGAGAAGAAATACAAACGAGAACCGTGATCTGCAATTCCATGTGCAAGCTGTCAGTCTGTGGAAATGTCAGTAATCACTGCGGAGTCCGGAGTGAACTCCACCTTCCTTCCAGAGCTAAAATGAGTGATATTATATATCGAGATAATATTTTCAGACAGAGAGGGAACATGACTCACATTTGTGAAGAAACCCCCTTCAAGATCAACAATTCCTTCTCCGCACACCTTTGTGGGTGTGGCATCTCCCAAGTAAATTAGGGATCTGGTGCTTTCTTCGATGGAGGAAAATTCATCTTTTGATGTAGCCATATGGTTTGATTCACTTGAATCAAGGATCCAATATGATGGAGTGAATGTGACAACCATTAAAGCATGACCATCTCATGCTCTCCCTCCCATTCTGTTATCATCTTTCTTCTTTGCATTTTCGGGCATCGTGAGATTGTGTTGCTGCAATTGCTTAGCCATCTCATCGATAGTCTTCCTCATGCAATTTTCTTTGGGATGAAAACCTTTGGAACAGTAGCTGCAAAGTTTTCTTTCCTTCTTCTTCTTACCCTTAGGCTCATAAGAGTTATCTGAATATTGTGCGGATCTCTCCTTCTTCGATTCAGGAAATATATCCGTTCCTTTTTTCTTGTCTTTTCCACTGCTCTTTGGAGCATTAGTAGCCGCAAGTGCTTGGTTCTTGGAATACTTGATGGCACCCATTTGGACTAACTTGGATTTATTATGAGTCAATGCTGTAATGAAATCATTCAATGGAGACATTTTCCATTTTTCCTGAGTCAATTTAGATGCTTGAAAAGATGACACAAATACAGAATATTTAGGGCCTAATTTTGAGAGAATTGAAAGGATGAGCTATTCTTCCTCTTTCGTGACTCCACATGAATTAAGTTCAATGAGGAAGGATTTGAACTTGGTGAATAATTCTTGTAGGTTGCTGAAATGAATTGGACTTAGGGATATGAGTTCATTCTCTAGTTGATGCACTCTCATTGCATCCTGCTTGCCGAATAGTCCTTCCAATGTGGTCCAGACCACATCGGGAGTAGTGGTTCTACTGAGATGAAAGAGGAGATCTATGGAAATTTATAGACATATCAGCCCAATTGATTTATCTAATTTATTGAAATACTTTATATTCTCCGCTGCAGCAGTCGGTTCTTTCTCCGTTCCCATTGTTACCCGGTAAATCCCTTTGCTTCAGAGGAGCAGAGAGATCTCTATCTTCCATTCGAAGTAATTGAAAGGATTTAGAATGAGTTTTGTGGACTGAGAGAGATGATCCATTTCTTCTTTCTGCACCTCCTAATGATCTATACCTGCAAACCGTGTACAATCCACTAGATTCAATCTAGCTCTGATACCATGTAGAATTCTTGCAGAAACCCCGATAGACCTAGAATTCTAGTTAAATTGAACACAAACAATTTTCTGATAATCAAGAGATGAGAGAAATTTTTTGCTCCATAAATCAGAGAATTATATTAATAAAAAATGAATATGCATGAGCAACCATTCTCAAAAAAGAAGAGAGGAGGTGAATATATAGAATTTCCAACATAGAAATTCTAGTCAAAAAAAGCTAGAAATAGCTAAAATAGGTGTCATAAGCTAAGGGAGACCACATAGTTCGACCTAGACCATTAAAGATACATGTCACACACTCATTAATGTACACAAGATTCAAGTGATGCGCATTAGCTCAATTAATCTCACTTAACTGACAAGAGAAGCAGTTCCAACTCACTTAACTGACCCGAAATAGTAGTTACTAATAATAGTAACGACAAAAATCATTAATTAAGGAATACATCTCTCACTCAAAGAGGAGGTGCACATTCCCCAATAACAGATGAGTTTTTTCATGGGGGAGTTGGAATAAATCATGAATAATTCAATAAAATCAAGAATAAATCGAGAAAATCAAGAACCGTGAGTTGAGTCTTGATCTAAAATTAGCACTTTTCCCTAAAATCTAGGGATGAGGCGCCCTTATTCTCTATGTGTCCAAATTAGGTGAAATAAAGTGTAAATGAATGTATTAACCAAGATCTAGGAGTCTAATATAGGTATAAACTAATGTAAGTTAGGGTTATGCTCCAACAATGATCCCATGGAAATAGATGACAATAATAACATAGTTCAAGATGATGGGACAAATCAAATGATCCAAGACTTATTTGGTCATCCAGATGAGCATCACGGGGACAATAGTGATATTATTTATGATGAACCTTTGATTGAAAAGGAAAATAAACGAATTTATAAAGGGTCAATAGAAAATATTCTCTCCACTACATTGTTGCTGGTGAACTTAAAGGTTACGAATCATTTGTTGAACACTTGTATGAAACAGATCCTAAGGTATGTAATATGTTTCATCACATCTACATAAAGGTTGAATTTTTTCCCTTTTTTTAGTGTAAATTAATTTGTAAAATAAAAATTCAATATTTACAATTACTATTCTTTACATTAACTAGTTTTTTTTTATGTTTTAGATTGTTAGGTGAATTTCTATTACCCTCGTCAAATATTCTACCTCGCACACATTGATGTTTACATGCCATTATGAAAGACATTGGAATGGAGTATAAAAGTATAGATGCATGTCCTGATGATCATATTATATATTATGGAAAACATGCGTCGAAAACAAAATGCCCGGTATGTAGTATCAGTAGATATCAAACCGATCAAGTAACAAAAATGGTGCCTCGAAAGGTTCTCCAACATATTCCCATAATTCCACATTTGCAGCGACTGTTCAGGCGCCAAAGCATAGCACAGTTTATGGATTACCATGCACAAAAGAGAATTGAACATGGCATTCTTCGAATGCCTTCATATGGTTATGCATTTAAGGAAATTGCTGCAAAATGGCCATAATTTACAGATGAGCCTCGTAATGTTAGGATTTCATTGGCAACTAACAATGTTAATCCATTTGGAGAGATTCAGTCTATTTACTCAATGTGGCCTATTTTTGTTATCAACAATAACATTCCTCCTTGGATGTCAATAAAGAGGGAGCACATAATTTTGACAATGATTGTTCCAGGTATTTGTTTACATTAATTTTTTGAATGTAAAAATTTCATTTTTCTCTTTTTTTTTTGCATAATATATTTTATTTATTTATTTATGTATATATACATATCATGGTAGTAATTTCATGTAATTTCAAACAATTAGGTAAGTACCAAGTTAAAGATATGAATGTGTATATCGAGCCTCTTATCGACCAGCTACTGAAATTATGGGAGGGAATCACTATGTATGACATATGTAAACCAATTGGACAAAAGAGATTTCAATGTCGTGGAATAATGTTATGGACAATTCATGATGCCCTAGGACTAACACATTTTTGTGGTATGTAACGTTCCATATTGCATGCTTGAATAGTATATAATTAATTGAATATATCATGCATGTTGTTTAAATAATATTTTTGTATATTAATAATTCACATTAATCCATCTGTTGCAGGTCTTCAAACAAAGGGTAAATTTGCATGTCCAGTTTGTGGTCCTAAGATGAAATCTCGTCGGTCAAAAAGTTTAGGAAAGGAGGTGTTTGACGAGTATAGACACTTCCTCTCTAATAACCATAAGTATCGTACTATTGAAAAATATATTTTCAATGGGAAACAAGAGACTAGACTAAAACCACAAAGAATGACACCTCGCCTATGGAAGTTGGCATATGACATAATTAATCCTTGAGGTACGCATTTTGTTTATGTATCATAATGGAATCATGTTTTGAAATTTATTTTAATTATTCAATTTATTTTACCGCATTTGATAAATAATGTTCTGATTTTTTTTTATGCATCATCAATGTCGTCATCATGAAGGTAGTAATAATGGTCTTCCACGAGGAATTAAATTTTATCCCACTCAATTCATGAGGTTTCCTTACTATGAGGAGATAAAAATAGTTCATTTGTTTGATACAATGCATATCAGGAAGAATGTGACATAAACATTATGGCGAATCATAGATCGCAGGAGGGATAAAGAAAAAATTGTCAAAATTTGTAATGACATTCAGAAAGCCAATCATGCAATGAAAAGTGTGATCCGATAAAATAACTATGGAGACCAAAACAACCTTCCATGGTTATTAATAGAGAAACAAAGCAATGGTGTAAAAGAGGTCATTCAAAGAATTAAATTTCCCACGGGTTTTTGTTCAAACAAAAATAATATATTAACGAAGAAAGGTGAATTTGGTGGGGTAAAAACACATGATTGACATATGTTCATTAAGGTAATTAATAATTTTAGTATTCATATTTATATATTGGTCGTATACATTTTTTGCGATTTTTTTATTTTTTGTTTAGTTTTGTGGCAAGTAACGATTCGTTTTCATGACAAGTAACGATTCATTTTATTGTTACAGTTTTTTCTACCTCTATCTCTCCCAAACGACTTTGAAAACAACGTCAAACAAGTTATATATGATCTTTGAAAATACATGAGGTAAGTAGCTGCAATATATGTGCAATTGTTTTTCAATTTTTTGTTGTACTTAATGACATGCGTTTTACTTGTAATGTAATATGTATTATGTTTTGTTGAAACATGTTATTTTTTTGCGTCATGATCTGTAGATGGTTTCCATTGAAAGAAATCCATGAAGATGATATAAAGTATTGGAAGAGAGAAATTCCTCGGCTAATGTGTGAAATGCAGAAGTATCTACCTCCAAAAATTTTCAATGCACAAGAACACTACCTCATACACCAAGTTGAGGAGATTGAAATGTATGGACCTGTACACACAAGGTCAATGTGGATGGTGGAGAGGCACTTAAAATAATTGAAGGCTTTGGTTAGACAAAGAGCATGTCATGAGGGTTCTATGGTGGAGGGATATATGGTATATGAATCCATGGTGTATAATAGTCAATATCTTCCTAAATTAGCAGCGCAAGCTATGCATGCAGTGGATTGCATTTGGGATGTGAACTCCATCAAAATATTTGAAGGGGAGAAACTGTTGGGGAAAGGTATAATGAAGAAAGTGGGAGGTAATTAAATTGTGGATATTTGTAATAAATATAAATTTTCAGTTTTTTGTGTATATGATCATACTCATTTAATATTTATTCTTTCATAATTTATTAATATTTACCATGGTTATAACTAATATTTAATATTGGTGAATTGTGATTTTTTTATCGGTCAGTTGCTCAGGATTGGGATGCACTACATTTATACATTGCAAACAATATTGAACGGATGAAGGTATGGATTGATATATGAAAACAACATCACATAGATAGGTTATCATGGAAAGAACTATCTGAATTGGTTAGAGAAGCTCGTCGTAATGGAGATTTAGATGTTACGCAGAGGGAAATAGATTTATCATATTGTTTGAAAGATGGAAAGGCAAGCAAATTCACCCATTTTATTCAGTTATTTTATATTATATTAATGTAACTGTATGTGTTTTTTTTTCATATTATACTTTCCAAGTTATATAATTTTGTTTATTATTAATTGACAATGCATCTTTTACATGTCCAACATATTGCAGTTGAAACACCACAAGGCTATGTGGTGCAATGGTCATAAATTTCGTATCTAATAGTTGGATGAAACCAGGAAAAATTCTAATAATGGGATACCTGCAGTATTCCAGGTCACTAATGTTTCCTCTAGGAGTGACAAACGTCCTTGAGAATATGAAAATAGATACTATGGGTTTTTGAATGATATAATTGAGTGTGACTTTAATTCTTTCAAATTAATTTTGTTCGATGTCAAATGGCATAGGTTACAAATGCATGAACATGATGAGGAATGAAATGTTATTGAACATGCCATTTATGATGATTAAACAAATTTTTTTGAAAAAGAAAATGACCACTATGTTTTGCCAAGTCAATGTGAACAAGTCTTTTACTCAAAGGTTCTAGGTAAGAGGGATTGGTCATTTGTTGTTAGATATGATCCAAGAGGAAGGCCATTGAAGTATATTGTAGATGAAGAAGATGATATTGAAGAAGAAGATGATGTAGAGCTAGATCAAGAAGAATATGGGTCGACGGATGAAGAAGACGAAGAAGATGAACCAGACGTAGTTTACAATGTGCCAGTTCTTGATGATGATATTGATGAAGATATGCTCAAAAATGACATTGATGATGATGATGATATCATCAATCCTTTCAACATTGTTTCTAAACTGGATGCTGATACATATGTCGAGTTGGATGATCAAGAAGAAGATACATAAGAAGGATGATACAAATGTTGCGTTGGATGAGGTATGTAATTACCATATATTTTAATTTGTATGAATTATTCTCTTTAAATATTTTTTTATGTGGGTTAATTACATGTTTTTAAGTTTTATTTCATTTTTGTTTTGGTAGTTTCTATGCACGATTACTATGTTTCTTTTTTTTATTTTCTATTTTGTAGATTGGGTGTTGGGGAATTGAGAGTGATGTGAGGGGGGGAAGGGGCCATATGAGCTTCCACCTTCACGTGGTTGGCCTTGTTTAGTAGAGAATAATTTTTTCTCGAAACCAAGATAATTTCATTCATTCATGTTTATACTCAAAGATCACTCACAAACCCACTCTATATATCGAGCCATCTTGTCCTTGTTTCATTTTAATTTTCTCGATCAAATTTTAAAGGAAAAAGATATTAAAAGACATTGTATTAGGGATATAGTACATTATGGGAAACAATGACCCATGAATGGGGCCAACGTTGAAATTTTTTCAAAATGTTTTTGTATGCATTGATATTTGACATGGATAGACTGTTCACATGCCTTGACCATATGCGAGGGTTTCCAGACTCAAAGATCACTCACACACCCACTCTTTATAGTCATCGTATATGTCGTTCAAAATTGGAATATACCAGATATAAAAGTATGCATAACAGAAATAAAATGCTAGAAATGGCAGAATAACAGTAATATAACCAACATAATCTCCACAATAACACATAAATGATATAAGAACAACAACATAAATAACACTTTGATGACTATTGATGTAGAGCATGCCTCGTCTACATGTTGACATCAATGATTGGTGTTGACATCATTGTTGGTATTTCCATCAATGCCAAAGGGGGATATTGTTGGATCATGTTGTCATTGATGCTAATGGTTTGATTGATTGATGTCATTGATTTATGCCAAATTATTGATTGATTGATGATTGATGAACAATGTCTTGATTTAATATGTATTGTCCTTGATGAGAATGAATAGATGAATATGGATCAATGAGTTTTCATTGATATGATGCATAGATGAATATGGATCAATGAGTTTTCATTGATACATGATGAAGATGGATCGATGTGGTTTCCTTGATATATGATGAATAGTTTTATTGATGTAAAGATGACTCATTATTGTCTTATCATGGTTGATAAGGAGTACAAATGGATGAACTCCAAAGTGGTCCCCTTATGGTGAAAGCCCTCATGGGAAGACACTTTATGGTTGAGTTATCCTAGAAGTATGGTTGGAGAGCCCATGTTTAAATGTGGAAGGATGAGATGAAGATCAATGAATTTGTCAGTGAAACTATCCTAGATGGATAGTGCTTGTCATGCCATTTCCGATGGTATGTGGTGTTAGCTCCCTAAATGAATTAGTCAATTGGTTCCATTTTGTAGGTGATAGCATGGTCATTTATAGGATTCTATATATGTTTTTAGATTCTAGAAGTGTCAAAACTTAGGATTTAAAATTGTACCCTAGAAATAAGTTGATCCTCAAAAGGTTGTTTTAAATTTTTTGTGAAAAAGATTTTCAATAGCTAACATATGTTGCGAAGTTGATGTTAGCTGGTGAAAGCCTCGGGTTTCAATGGTTAAGGTGTACTCCTCCACAGGCAAGCAAGCTGGTGAAAGTGATAAACATTTATTTCTCTTCAATGACTCCAGAAATCAAAAAGGGACACGCTCGACACACGTCACACAATCATTATGGATCGCTAGTAGAAACAAATGATGATGATGATACCGTTTGTTCACGTTTTAATATGACATTATGGCATATCATGCTCACGATTTCATGCTACAACAATGAGAGGATTGGAGATGATGAACTCACATTCATCATTGGAGACAGAGGAGAAAGTACCAGTCACCTGGAGACATCAAATTAGCATCTCATGTTTTGAACTCGCAGTGTTCACAGGCAATATGATATGGTTTCATTTTCAAATTGGTAACACATAAAGATTTCACTAGCGCCAGCCTTGGTTGGATCAAGAAAATTACCGTGTTAACTGTGTGAAAATCGACCGACGTTTGAGTCACAGATGGTGAGGAAGCGAAGTGGGTTGCTACTGAGGAAATAATTAGATAATCTATCATTTTTGTAGTCTCATCCAGATGTGCAAAATCATTTCTTAGATGCAGGATGCATGACTTATGTGGAAAAGTTACAGCATGGTTATCACCAGGTGACAACATAAGTTTTTTCCAAGTCATATGATGGAAAGAAAGCCAACGTGGGCTCTCTAGAGATGATAATCGATGAAGCTACCATCACTACAAGAACTGGCTTACCTAGAATAGGCCAAAGCTAGTTTAAAACGACAATGACCAAGAATTTAGATTTCAGGGTATACCTCAAGGAAGAATTCAAAAACATAACCTGGAGGAAAGGCATACCTATTTCTCAACTGGAAGATGAATGGAAAGATCTGTTCAAAGGCATTCAAATTTATTTCACCTCAGAAGGTAGGTATGACAAGTTAATGTTATACCATTTCAGACTTCTAGATCATTTCATAGGGAAGACCCTTATGAATTTTCCTTTCTTCCTTCACAAAAGCCTAACCAAAGTGTGTAAGAATATTAGAGCCAAACCTTTAAGCATAAAAAATGGCCTTTGTCATTATGGTCTGATCAAATTGATAATTTTAGAGGAACTGGGACAAAGAGGAAGAACTTGGCAGCACTTTCTCTTCTGGGAAGGTTTTGAGACCCAAACTCAATCTATAAATGAGCAGAAGAAAGCAAGGAAAAAGAAGTCAACTCCTCAAAGAAGCTCAAGGAGGAGGAAAGATCTTCCAAGACCACCAGAGGAAAATATTTCTAGCATAAAGTCTAAGAGAGAAAAAAAGAAACTAGATTTTGAAACCAACTCAGAGAAATCTACAGTGAAAAAGACAAATGTTCTCAATTTGCCATACATAGATTCAGATATAGAGCCAGAAAGGGAAGATGAATGTCCAGTCATCAAAAGTCCAGAGCACTCCATGGAAATTGCATAGGAATATGAAGTTTTTACTCCAATAGTGTTAATGTTTATTCCATTATTATAGTTCTTTGCATTTCAATAGATAAGAGCAACATAAGAACAAGATCATTGAGAAATACACATTCACAAGAGACACAACATTTATCCTGGGAAACCCTCTAGGGGAAGAAAACCCAACAAAAAAATTCCTTATCATAAATTGCCAATACAATGTTCAGTAACTCAAATAATACGGATAGTCCTCTCCAAGAGATGGTCCACTCTTCTCCTCCTCTCAGCGGTATTCTGGCTTGCCTCCTTAAGAGGATGAGCAAGTGAGTTGTCTGATAAAGTGAGGTGCTAGCCTCCCCTATAAATACAATCTTGGCGTGTGAAAGGGTTTCAGAGGATGAAATCTCATCACGGGTGGGTAAACCCACCTTTAATTTATTTTGGGTCTCAATAATAGCTGGGGTCGACTTCTTATTACGCCTATTATAATTTTCCGATGACCAATATGCAAAGAGTTGGTCCTAATACAATTCTGTGACATGATTAATCCACAATGGGGATTAATCCTATGAATAAAATAACAATAATAATAAGAATACTCTTTTCAATTTACATTATTTTAACACTCCCCTTAACAGAAGGGTATTCTTCAACGGTGATTAAATGAGAGGTCTACATCATCGATTGGCATCGAGGAGAACTGATATCGTCAATATCATCTTGAAACGTTGGCTGGCAAATTACTAGTCATCGGAGGTTTTCTTCATCGGTAGCATCATCATTCTCGAGAAAGAATGCCATCATCATCGCATCAATATGTATCAATAAAATGATACCTCATCAAAACACTAAGTTGGCACATAATAATACTACGGCTCAATATCACGGTGATAAGCTGGTAGCTTCGATGTCGATCACATCTTGCTATGTCTATAACTGAACAGAAGCAGGTATATATATATCATCTTGCTTCCATTAACAAAGTGCCGAGCAAGGAACACATCAACATCTCTCTTCACATCTAACAACAAAGGTCGCAAAGAGGAATCATCTTGCTTTACATCTAACAGTTAGATTCGGAAAGCAAAGAATCACACATCATCTCGCTTCACGTCTAACAATGATTGGCGAGAATCATCATCATCTTGCTTTCGTCAACAACGGTCGGAAGAAAGGAGTCATCTTGCTTTAGATCTAACAACTAGGTTAGAAGAATCACTCATCTTGCTACGTCTAACGGCCAAGATTCAGAAATATGACTCATCTTGCTTACGTCTAGCAGCAAAGGTGAAGCAAGGAATACACAACGTCATGATTTCGTCTAACAATGAGGTCATAAGCAATGACTCATCTTGCTTTATGTCTAACGGCGAGGTTAGAAGAAATGACTCATCTTGATTTACATCTAACCATGAGGTTAGAAGCAAGGAACAAACATCGTCATGCTTTACGTCTAATAGTGAGGTCCGAAGCAATGATCACACGGCGTCATTCTTTACATCTAACAACAAGTTCAGAAGCAAGGAATAAATATATACTCCCCTTTCAGGGAGAGTCCTTTCAAACTATACCAAGACTATCTCGAAAGTGCTCAAAATTACACGAGATAGAGGCTTTGGTCAGCTGCGTCAACAACTTTGTTCGTAAGATTGCTTCTAGTGTCTTTGGGCTTCAAAGGCTCCTCTCCGTACCATGTGGTAGATGAAATGATAGCATATTTCTATGTTAGCCGACTAACTTTCATGAATCACGAGGATTCTCTGTCATCTTTATCACGACTCTGGTATCACATAGAATCGGTTTCTGCCATCTCCAAGTCCAAATGAGTGGGTCAACAAATTTCGAATACATATAACTACAGCTAGAAGAACATGCGACAATGTTCTGCTTCCCTTGTCTTGAGAGAGAAATCTTGGATTGCTTCCTACTCCTTACGAATCATGGTGATCCTAAGCGAAAAACATCGAAGTTAACTGCATGCGCAATGCTTCATGCCCAATTTGCATCGGTATATCCACTCAATGTGAATTCATGATCTCCATGTAAATATTTGAGACCATAATCCATTGTACCTTTAGGTACCTCATCATATGTTTCTTTGCGACCACCTGATTGAACACATAAAGGCTCTACCAAAAAGCGGCTCAAAATTTGTTCCACATGTTTTGCAGCCACTAGGTGAACACATCTGGGCTCTACCAAAAACTGACTCAAGCTGTTCACTGCAAAATAGATGTCTAGTTTGGTGTTCGTTAGGTACATCAGTGATCCAATAATCTGTCTGTACAGTGTGGCATCTATCAAGTCTGACGAATTATCAACCAATAGCTTCAACTTCGCTTCCATGGGTGCATTCATGGGCTTGCATTCTAGCATGTCAAATCTCTTTAAGATTTCGACCGTGTACTTCCCTTGGTTAAGGAAGATCCTTTTTGGACTCTACCATACCTCAAGACCTAAGAAGTAATGCATTAGGCCAAGGTATTTCATTTGAAATTCTACGAAAAGTCTTTGTTTACATTCAGTGATGAGATTTTCTTCTCCAGTTAAGAATAAGTCATCCACATACAGTAGTAATATTACTAGTTCATTATCCATAATTTTGAAGTAGATATTTGAGTCTGCTTTACTCTTGGTAAAGACTAAGCTCGTCAAGAAACTGTCTATACGGCCATACCAAGCTCTGGGAGCTTGCTTCAATCCGTATAAGGCTTTCTTCAATCGGTAGACATGAGACTTCCTGTCTTCAACCTCAAATCCTTGGGGTTTCTCTATATACACTTCCTCTTTGATAACACCATTTAGGAAAGTTGTCTTCACGTCCATCTAGTGCAGCTTCCATTTCATCTTGGCTGCAAGAGCTATAATGGTTCTTATCGAAGTGTATCTAGCCATAGGAGCAAATGTCTCTTCATAGTCAATGTCTTTCTTCTAGGAACAACCACGAGAGAAAAATCTTGCTTTATACTTCTCAATACTTCCATTAGCAACATGT
>SNQJ01S0102742.1:0-22109 GCA_010110895.2 Picea sitchensis
TGTTCATTTTTTCATTGCTTATTTACTCTACAGTTATTGGATGATAATGCTACATTGATATAACACTTGGATTATAGGGTTAAAAAGGATTAAATTTCTCTATTACTGATTCACCTCCCCTCTCAGTAAACCAACATTCTTCTCTCCTTTTTCCTATTGATAGGTATGGGCAATGAGAATGAGGGTATGAAAAGTTTTGGTATTAAAAGTATTGATTGGAGACTAAGAAGGGCCAAGAGCAACACCCACACTGTCATGGATCATTATAGACCTAAGTTGGGGTCCATACCTTCGTAGGAAAATATATGTGTTGTTGATACTATTTCGATCTGTCTAAATTTTATATATGTTGTTTGAATTGTGGGTTTATAGATTCACTGTGTTGTAGTTCCAGACTATATAACTGTTGTGATTCATTTTACTGTGTCGAATATTATAGTCGTTAATAAAAAAACAGATGCATTCCATTTGTCGAATTTATTCTGTTACCTTTGCAAGATCAAATCAGATGTCAAAATTAGGCTCATAACATAATTCAACCCAGAGTACATAGACCTACATAAGGGGGCATTTGGAATCGACCTTCACAAATGGCATACAATCAAGCATACAAATATTAAATCTACTCATCTTCAATTGTCCCTGGGCAAGGAAGGAATTCAACATACTTGTATCTAACCAAACATATTAATTCTCTTATCACACTCCCAACACAATAGTCATGTGGCCTTCAAATGTTTTCTTTGTGAATGCTTCCATCAAAAGGAGCTTCACCTCCTTTGTTTCAAAGTTGTTAAAAATAACTTAATAATTATTGTTACCCCCTCTCACATAGGTGTAACTAAAGGAGATCATGTCTCATGGCCCACAATGAAAATAACGATCATGACAATCGTGACGATCAACATGTCCACAAAGATCAGTCCAACAACCCCTCAAATTGCCTCTTCCCTGCCAACATAGCTCATCACATCCAATAAACAAGGCTCATTAGGAGATGGTGGCCCAACACATTATGAGGTACATTAATCCTTGTTTCATATAAAGTGTCATATTTAATACATTGGGCATTTAAGTAATTATCATAGGTTGAAGTTTGATAATGAATCATGAGCCCAAAAGTTATTTTTTTTTCCTTGTTTCACCTTGGTGGCCATCCTAGGCATCCTAGTCCCGTGTTATCATTCTTGGGAAAAAGGGTACTATTGGTGGTTCCTTAAAAGGGGTAGCGTACCATTCCCAATCATACTTACCACTTTTTCATCCTTGATCCTTCCATTCTCCCACCTTTTGGGTAATGTGGTTACATGTACACCAAAAAGGCATGTAACTCATTCTCTTATGAAAATAAAGGGTTAAAGGCCTAGAGGTAGATTCTAGTTCGCTAACAAAAAGAAAGAAATGGGATAATGAGGATAGTTAAAATCCATAGTCTAGAATTGAGATCTACCCCCTCATTAATGGCAATCACCCCTAGTCCTAACATGAATAAACACATTCATTTACCAAAAAGGACTTGAATATATCCTGCCCAAAATCAAAGGAAATGCTATGCTTGAAATGTTTTAAAGGGGACTCACAAAGAAAATAAAAAATGAAGAAAAAAAAGAAGAAATGGTTTTGAATGTAAAAAGCGTCGAGAAAAGGATAACTCAACTACCAAGCACACCCTCTACAAAGGCACTCATGGAGGTGAGCCCATACATTGTATTGCATGTTAATAACCCCATTTCTAGAAGTAAACCACATGACCACCTCACATTCATTACATATCTTTTATGGGTTCTTCTGGGGAATATCTCTCTACTTGGGTACTGACACACCTAATAGGTTCTTTTGATCGCCCTCCCATACCTAAACTTTCCAAATTGCATAAAGTATTAGGCTTGTGTGAAGTTTGAAGGGGATACCCAATGAGAGTTGTTCATATGTCTTTTGTATTAATTGATGGACTACTTTGTATGCTTCTTAGGACTATTTACCCTTGTGATTGTTGGTTTTACTTGATTTCATGGTTTTGATTGACTTGGGTGCACCTAACATGGTCTTGGAGAATGTCTGTGTTCTTTCACCCAGGGACATTTTGCACTTCGTATAGGATACAACATGTGTGATGCAAAGCATTGGGTCATTTGGTGATTGAACCACTTTAGATACATCCTCTCACACTTCATGGACCTTGGAAAATGGACAAACGAGATCCCATTTGAAAAATATTGTTAAGTTCCAAAGATATACAAATAAAATCACCACACAAGATCCAAAGAACAATATAGAAAACCCACACTTTATTATTATGAAAATCATTAGGGTAGGGAAACACCATATAATAGATCCTATTATGGAAGGGATCCACTCCTGTTCACTTGCCTCTTCGAGGGGGAAACCTCTTAATGAGCTACCACTCCAAATACCATACTTATTGACTTGCCATTACATTGCTTGAACCCCTTTATATAGTGCTACCAACCACCTAATAACATTCTAGAGTAAAAAACTTCTATAAGCAAAACCTTCAAATAAGTCCTCTTACATTTATTATGTTCACACTAATATGTCTAACTACTATTATCTATAGTGGGCCTTTTTTAATAATATAGTGGACCTAGTCCACCTTACATTGAATGGCCTCCACTAATATCACTATGGGCCCTTCGACCCACCCATTACCTCTCTAGCTACACTACATTTCATCCCCCTTATGAAAGCGTTGTCCTTGTTACCCACCAAGTTTCACTAGGATGGACTTGCAGTTGAGCCACCAAAGATTGAACAAATACTTGTTCAAAATTGAGAACTCACAAGCCCAGCGGGCCATTTTGGCCCCTTTTCTTCTTCCTCTTCTTCATAACCGCATTTCCATACCCCCTATGGGGAATTGTAATAAGATGAATTTAGCATGATGAACTTGTAACAAGCTTAGCCTCCTAGGAATTATCATGAGTGCATTACTCTAGTGTGTTTTTTTTTACTTAGTAATTATTCCTTGCTTGAATTAACTTTAAGCAAGTTATAATTTTTGAGTTTTATCACTCATTTTCTCCAAAGTTGGAGTGTGTACTCAAAGTTAGGAATTAGCTTGAAAAATATAAGTCTAGTGTCTAATGTATATTACCATGCTAATAATTCTCCTAGAGTCTCATGGAAATGCACTAAGTCACCCTTAGGTTTTTTCTAATGTTTTATGCAAAAATAAAATTTCCTGCAAAATTAGGATATTTTCATTGTAAATAAATCCTAAGTTAAATAAGTGGTACTGGTACTATGAGGAATTATGTGCCTTGGGGATATTCATTTTTGCACTCAAAATACCCACTTTACCTGTGCACCCACTTTGAAATTAGTGATTTTTAATCACTTAAAACTATTTTTACTCACAAAAGTCAAATAAAAGACATAAAAAAAAAAAAAATCAGCATCCCTATTATTGAGGAAACATGTTGAAACATGTTTTTGGCTTGTCTCTAGTTAACCAGAGTTCAAAATGAGTAAGTGGCACTCAAGGGAGACTTCATTGGGAGTTGAATTGGGTTATGTGGCAACCCACTTGGAGTTTGAAGAGATTCTCATAGAGAGGTGCGCCCTCCCTCTCTAGAGGTGGCACACTCTTGGAGAGATGTGCCTACCTCTTGAGAGGTGGTGCCCTCCTACCTCTCCTTTCTCATAGTGGTGGCGTTATATTGATTCTTTGGGAGTTGTGGAATCTTCTGATCCATCCATTTTTCCTCTCCTCTCTTAGATGGTGCGCCCCCCCTCCTTGGGATCTTCACCCATGGAGAAATTTATACAAGCACTCTCTCCATTTTAAACTAGTTGGAGTAGGGGGAAAACGCTTGTAATAATTTGTATTGTTGATCATTTGTGGAATAAAGCAGAAGACTTTGGAGGTCAAATTGGTGTTGTGCTTCATGTGTGTGGATAAATTTTGTCTTGGTTCAATAATATGAGGTAACCTTGTATTTTTCTTTGCATATGTTCTTATTGAATGAAGGTATTGTTTTCTAGATAGTGTTAAGTTGTTATTGTTGTTATTAGGTTATTTCAAAATTACATGAGCATTCAATGCATTTCCAAAACAACAGCATAAAGAGGATCATTGAAAGAAACACAATCACAAAGTATGCAACATTTTATCCCGGGAAACCCTCATGAGGGAGAAAACCCAACAAAAACTTCCTCAATAATAGATTGCCAATACAATGCCAAGACTAAGACCAAAACACCAAAGATAGACCAAGACTCAACATGGGCCTCTCTTCTCCTTCCTCCTATAACTACAACTTCCTTCAATATATGCGCACTAGATGAGTGAGTGAGTGTGTTCAAATGAGGCACCATCCTCACATATAAATTCAAGTTGAGGAGGCGCTAGGGTTATGTCTCTTCACTTGGTGGGGACGACTTCTCCTAGAAGTGGTTAAAACCACTTTATAATTACTAGGGGTCAAATTTACAGATACCACTATACAAATGCAGTTTGACCAATCCACAAAAGGGGATTTGATCTTATACAAGACTTGACTTGATCAGTACATAAAAGGGGACATGATCTATAAAATAATAACTCAAATATAATTAGAATATTCTTCAAAGTTACAATATTTCAACACTCCCCCTTAAAGATAAGGGTATTCTAATGACATGACTCAACATCATCAAGAGAAGGAGAGGGAAACATCATCATCAACATATGGAACATTGACTGGCACATCTACAAATCATCAGAAGTTTTTCTCATCTTCAATATCATCATCATTTACAACATGGAGTTGGAGTAACATCATCATCATCATCAACATGGAGCTGAAAAATCAACATCAATAGCACGAAGTTGGAACAAAAACATTATCAACAACATGAGGCTGGAACATCATCATCAATACCACGAAACTAGAATAACATCATCAACAAAAGCACGAAGATGGAATAACAACATCATCAACATGTGGCAACAGAATGAGGCAGGTGCATCAATAACAACATTTGTGGTACTCTGACAGACTGTCCTTACCGAACCTTCAGGATCTGCCCAGGAACCATAAGATTCCCTAGGATATAAAATACTAACAAGCTACCACATGGTACTCTAACAGAATGTCCTTATCATACCTTCAAGATCTGCCCAGGAATCATAAGATTCCCTAGGATATAAAATCCTAATGGAGCTACCCACTACTGACCACAATTGGCATATACATGAACAAGTACTCTGATAGACCATCCTTACCGAACCTTCAGGATCTGCCCAGTAATGATCAATCCCCTAGGATATAAAATCATAATGGAGCTACTCGTTGTTGGTCAGGACACCATAGTGTCATTATCATCACTCCCCCTTTCAAGGGAGATCCTTTCGGACTACACCAAGCATGTCTTGGAAGTACTCAAACTTCACACAAGACAGAGGCTTGGTCAACACATCTGTAACCTGCTCATCTGTGCCAACATATTGGAGATTTACAACTCCCCTCTACACCATATCAAAAATGTAGTGGTACCAGATCTCTATGTGCTTCGACTTATTATGGAACACTGGGTTCTTCTTCATCTTTATACAACTCAGGTTATCACATAGAATCATGGTGGCTTCCATCTCCATATTGAACAGACCTGTCAACAACTTTCGAAGCCATATGGTTTCACAAATGGTGGAACATGCTGCAATGTACTCCGCTTCTGCCATGCTGAGAGAAATATTGGATTTGTTCCTACTTTTCCATGAAGTCATGGTTGACCCCAAACTGAAACAACATCTTGAATTGTTATTCTTGTCAAAATCACTTCCAACCCAATTTGAATTAGTATAACCATACAGTCTAAATTCATGATCTCCAGTATAACAGAGACCATAATCCAATGTACCCTTAAGTTATCTCATCACATGCTTTGAAGCTACAAGGTGAACACATCTGGGCTCCACCAAATACTGACTCAAGGTGTTCACAACAAAGCATATATATGGCCTGGTATTCGTGAGATACATCAATGATCCAATAATCTGTCTATATTGAGTAGCATCAAGCAACTCTAATGAAGTATCAAGCAAGAGCTTCAAATTCATTTCCATGGGTGTGTTCAATGTTTTACATTCCACATGCCAAATCTCTTTAGTATTTCAACTGCATACTTCCATTGCTTAAGGAAGATATTCTTTGTTCTCTTCCAAACTTCAAGACCTAAGAAATAATGCATCGGGCCTAGGTCTTTCATCTCAAACTCTGCAGCGAGATTCTTCTTGCAATCTGTGATGAGATTTTCTTCTCCTGTCAAGAATAAATAATCCACATATAAGTTGAAATATTTTAACTTCGAATAATATTATAATTATATTTGAGTTATTATCTTATAGATCAAATCCCCTTTTGTGTATTGGTCAAACCATATTTATATGGTGGTATTTTTAAAGTCACCCCCTAGGGTTTATAAAGTGGTCTTAACCACTCTTGGAAGAATTTGGCCCTACTAAGTGAAGATACATAACCCTAGCATCTCCTGACTAGTATTTATAAGTGAGGATGGCACCTCATTTGTTCACTCACTCACTCACACTTCTAGTGCACATATTTTCAAGGAAGTTGTAGTTGCAAGAAGGAGAAGAGAGGTGAATTCTCAATCCTAGGTTATTCTTGGTGGTTTGGTCTTAGTCTTGGAATTGTATTGGAAATCTATTATTGAGGAAGTTTTTGTTGGGTTTTCTCCCCCATGAGGGTTTCTTAGGATAAAATGATGTGTACCTTGTGATTTTGTTTCTTTCAATGATCCTACTATGTTGTTGTTTTCGAAATGCTCTAGTAAATTGAAAAGAACCTAATAACAACATTAAAACTTAAAATGGAATAAAATCTTGACTTAATAGAGCACCTTTCACTGGGTATCTAAAAATGTCACTGTTGTCGTACACGAATATTAAGGCTTTTATTGGAGAGAAATTTATGACTAAAAACCATCTAGGGAAGTGCACCCTACCCTAGAACATCCTTTGGTAGCTTGAGTGCACCCTTTTAGTGGCCAGATTATTTGGAAAGTCAAACCCTAGTTTTGACTGGTACCAAAAAACCAGAAAACTGGGAAACCAAAACTAGTACCAGAAGTACCAATCCATATTTACACAAGTCAAATTTAAAGGGGCAAATCTTTGAATTTTTGGAAATAGTGAACTCCAACGAACTCACCTCAGCCCAACGCATCTCCTGGTAATTTTAGATTCATTTTCTGAGCGCTTTCATTTTCTAGTCATTTTCCTAGCTCCAGGTCAAGATGTATGCAAGAACCAAGCTTTTTGAAAAGTTAGAAGGTGTGGAAAACTTTCGTTCCTAGAAATACATAATTTGACTCATTCTTGAAGAGAATGACCTTGCAAATTTCATAAAAGAAAATGTACCAGAACCCAAAGAAGATGCAACCAAAGTGAAGTACAAGAAGGATATGGTTAGGGCCAAAAGGATAATTGCAGATTCCATTAAATATCACTTGATCCCTCAAGTGTCTTCTAAGAATACTCCAAAACAGATTTTTGATTCCCTAACCAAAATGTATGAAGGAAAGAACATCAACCAGAAAATGAACTTGAGAACCCAACTCAAGAATAAAAAGATGCAGAAAGGAGAAACAATTCAAGACTATTTCTCTAGGGTTACACATTTCAAATAATAGTTAGAAGAAATTGGGGAGAACTTGGATAACTCTTAATGGTCTCAAAATACCTTGGGATGCCTTCATCCAAACTATATGTGCAAGAAAAGAGAAACTCCAATTTGATAGTCTATGGGAAGAATGTGTTCAAGAAGAAGCAAGAGTGGCCAACTGAGAAGTCGTACTATTAATGGATGAAGATCAAGCCCTAGATGCTCATACTAAAGGAGGAAATAAAATATTTCATTTCCAAAAGGAGATCCACCTTCATAAATAATCTCACTCCCCAAAGAGATTCACCCACTTCCATAAAGAATCTAACCTTCCAAGGAGATTCCAGAAATATCATAAGGGTCAAAGAAAAGAAAAAGATTTATCCACTTATCAATGTTATCATTGTGATAAGATGGGACACATTGTTAAGAATTGTCCTTCCAAAGAGAAGAATACAAGAAGACAAATAAAAAAAGGTACCATGCCCATGCATTTGAAGATGATGATCCACCCACGAAGTTGACTAAAGAAGAGATTGAAGATTATGTTTTATTTTCCACCCCCTTAGTATCCGTGACACCTAGAGAGGATACTTGGCTCAGAGATCACAGTACCTCTAAGCACATGATAGGCTAGAGAGACATTCTCTCTATCCTTACAAAAAAGGACTTCCCTAGAAAGTTTCACTTGGAGATGATTATTAGTACCCTATCAAAGGAATGGGAGAATCCACCTACAAACTTGATTCAGGAACTCTGATGAGAATGAAGGATGTACTTTATGTACCAAGTTTGACAAAGAACTTACTTTCTATATCAGCTTTAGATAAGAAAGGTTTCAGGGTTGCATTCATAGATGGTGAAGTTCTTATGTGGCCTAAAGGAAAAACCATAGAAGATGCAATTGGTATTGGAACAGAAGAAGGTGGTTTGTACAAGTTAAAAGGTCACTCAGATGCAGCCTTGAATCACTCCACTGAGATTCCTTGTGAAGTTTGGCATAGAATACTATCTCACATAAACTACAAATCCTTACCATATGTAATGAAGGTAGTTACAGTTTTACCAAAATTCAAGTTTGATAATGAAGGTGTATGCAAGGGATGTGCACAAGGAAAGAACATAAAGAATCCTTTCCCAAAGAGCAATAGTAAAGAAGAAGGAATCTTGGAGCTTATCCACTCAGATGTATGTGGTATAATGCCATCAACCTCTCTAAGAGGGTATGTATACTACGTGTCATTTATTGATGATTACTCTCATAAGACTTGGGTTTATTTCTTGAAATCAAAAGATGAAGTACTCGAAAATTTCAAGGAATTCAAAGCCTTGGTAGAAAACCTCTCCAAAATAAAAATCAAGATACTTGGGTCAAATAATGGAGGAGAGGGAGGAGAGTACACCTCAAATGAATTTGGAATATTTTGCAGAGATGTCAGGATTAAGAGGGAGCTCACCACTCCCTATAATCCTCAGCAAAATGGTGTAGAAGAAAGAAAGAATATAACAATTATGGAAGCAGTGAAGACTATGATTCACGATCAAGATCTTCCAATGCACTTATGGGATGAAACAAGAAGAACAATAATTTATGTCCAAAATAGATTATCTCATAGTGCAATTTGATTCAAAACCACTGAATAAAGTTCACCGGAAAGAAGCTAGAAGTAAGCCATCTTAAAATATTTGGTTGTCTAGTGTTTGTACACATTCCAAAAGAAAGGATAACTAAGATGGATCCTCCAAGAAAGAAGGGAATATTTATTGGATATTGTGAGGTCTCAAAAGCCTTCATAATTTATATACCAGGTTACCATCATATTGAGATCAACAGAGATGTAACCTTTGATGAAGATGTAGCACTCAAAAGATCAAGGAAATGCCAGCTTGAATAAGTATATGAAGAAGAACCTGTAGCTCCCAGAGTTGCAGAGCCAGTGTAGGAAGTTATAGTTACTCACGATGATGAGATTCCAGAAGATCAGGATATGATAGAATCTCAAGAACCTCCCTAGATGACGATATATCACAAGAGAAAGCCAGCTTGGGCAAGGGAACTTATTCAATATGCAAAGAAGTATGGTGCCCCAGAAGGAACCATGAGACAAAGCAAGAAACCTAAGCCATTTTCCAGTTATATGGCCCTGATGTGTGATCTCATAGAAAAGGAACCTACTTGCTTTGAAGAAGCCATTTAGAAGAAAGAATAGGTGGATGCCATGATAGAATAATACCAGTCCATTATAAAGAATGATATATGGGAAGTAGTGCCCAGACCAAAGAACAAAGATGTGGTATCTTCCAAATGCATATATAAGATAAAACATGCAGCAAACAAAAGTATTGAAAATCATAAAGAAAGATTTGTGGCTCGTGTTTTTTCTCAAAAGGAAGGAATTGATTATGCAGAGACATTTGCTCTTGTATCCAGATACACTTCTATCATAACCATCATAACTCTTGCAGCCAAAATGAAGTGGAAGTTACACTAGATGGATGTGAAAACAACCTTCTTAAATGGTGTTATTGAAGAAGAAGTATATATAGAACAACCACAAGGATTTGAAGTTGAATATAGAAAGACTCGTGTATGCAGGTTGAAGAAAGATCTTTACAGGTTGAAGCAAGCGCCTAGAGATTTCTATGGCAAAATTGACAGTTTCCTAACAATCTTGGGCTTTACCAAGAGTAAAGTCGATTCTAACCTTTACTTCAAGGTTATGAATGATGAGATAGTTATATTTCTACTGTATGTGGATGAATTATTCTTAACAAGAGAAGAAAATATCATCGCAGATTGTAAGAAGGAGTTTGTTGCATAATTTGAGATGAAAGACCTAGGAATGATGCATTATTTCTTAGGTCTTAAAGTTTGGCAAAGCCCAAAGAATATCTTCCTTAACCAAGGGAAGTATGCAATTGAAATACTAAATAGGTTTGACATGTTGGAATGTAAATCCATGAACACACCCATGGAAACAAAGTTGAAGCTCTTGGTTGATACTTCGTCGGAGTTGGTTGATGTTATTCTATATAGAAAAATCATTAGTCTATTAATGTATCTGATGAATACCAGGCCAGATATATGATTTTTTTTGAACACCTTGAGTCACTATCTGGTAGAGCCCATACGTGTTCACCTTGTAGCCACAAAGAATGTGATGAGATACCTTAAGGGTATGTTGGATTATGGTCTCTATTATACTAGAGATCATGACTTTAGACTATTTGGTTATACTGATTCAGATTGGGATGGAAGTGCTTCTGATAGAAAGAGCACTTTAGGATGTTGTTTCAGTCTGGGGTCAGCCATGAATTCATGGAAAATCAGGAAGCAATCCAGTATTTCTCTCAGCATGGTTGACGTAGAATACATTGCAACATGTTCCACCAGTTGTGAAGCCATATGGATTCAAAAGTTGTTGACAAGCCTATTCGATCTGAATATGGAAGGCATCATGATTCTATGTGATAACCAAAGTTGCATAAAGATGACAGAGAACCCAATGTTCCATGATAAGTTGAATCACATAGAGATCTGGTATCACTACATTTGTGATATGGTGCAGATGGGAGTTGTAAAGCTATTATATGTTAGCACAAATGAGAAGGTTGCAGATGTGTTGACCAAGCCTCTGTCTCATGTGAAGTTTGAGTACTTTTGAGACAAGCTTGGTGTTGTTCGAAAGGAACTCCCTCAAAATGGGGAGTGATGGTGATGATACTATGGTATCCTGACCAACAATGGGTAGATTCATTAGGATTTTATATCCTAGGGGATTGATCATCCCATGACAGATCCCGAAGGTCCGGTAAGGATGGTCTGTCAGATTACATGTGCATGTATATGCCAGTTGTGGTCAGTAGTGGTAGCTCCGTTAGGATTTTATATCCTAGGGAATATTTTGATTCTTGGGCAGATCCCAAAGGTCTGGCAAGGATAGTTTGTCAAAGTACCACGTGGTAACTTGTTAGGATTTTATATCCTATGGAATCTTATGATTCCTGGGCAGATCCAGAAGGTCTGGTAAGGATGATCTGTCAGAGTACCAAAAAATGTTATTGTTGCACTTGCCTCATTCTGTTGCTATATGATGATGATGATATTGTTGTCTCAGCCTCATGCTAATGATGTTGTTGTTTCAGCCTCGTGTTGTTGATTATGTTATTGTATCAACCTCATGTTGTTGATGATGTTGTACCAACCTCGGGTTGGTAATATTGTTTCTTTAGTGTTATACTAATTGATGTTGATGTTTCAACTTGATACAAATGATGATGATGATGCTACTCTAGATCCATGTTGTGAACGATGATGATATTGATCATGAGAAAAACTTTTGATTATTTGTAGATATTCCATTCAGTGTTCCAGATGTTGATGATGTTGCTTCCCTGTCTCTCTCTCTTGATTATGTTGTATTGGGTTATGTCGGTAGAATAGCCTTCTCATTAAGGGGGAGTGTTGAAATATTGTAACTTTGAAGAATATTCTAATTATATTTGAGTTATTATCTTATAGATCAAATCCCCTTTTGTGGATTTACAATGTCACATCTTGTATAAGACAAAATACCCTTTTGTGGATTGGTCAAACCATATTTATATGGTGGTATTTGTAAAGTCATCCCCTAGGGTTTATAAAATGGTTTTAACCACTCTTGGAAGAAGTCAGCCCTACTAAGTGAAGAGACATAAC
This sequence comes from Picea sitchensis, assembly GCA_010110895.2. Lineage (NCBI taxonomy): Eukaryota > Viridiplantae > Streptophyta > Pinopsida > Pinales > Pinaceae > Picea > Picea sitchensis. The sequence goes on from SNQJ01S0102742.1 coordinate 12,325, forward strand.
CAAAGAATCTCCTCACTAGTATTTGTAAGTGAGGATGGCACATCTTTTGAAGGAAGCTGCAATTGCAAGAAGGATAAGAGAGGTGCATGCTCAGTCCTAGGTTATTCTTGGTGGTTTGGTCTTAGTCTTGGCATTGTATTGACAATCTATTATTGAGGAAGTTTTTACTGGGTTTTATCTCCCATGAGGGTTTCCTAGGATAAAATGTTGTGTACCTTGTGATTGTGTTTCTTTCAATGATACTACTTATGCTATTGTTTTGGAAATTCTCTAGTAAATTGAAAAGAACCTAATAACATGATTAAAACTTAACAATATAGTAGCAATATAACTAGCTCATGATTCATAACCTTGAAGTATAGGTTAGGATCAAAATTTCTCTTGGTAAAGCCTTACTCTTGGTAAAGCCCAAGCTTGTCAGGAAACTATAAATTTTTCCATACCAAGCTTTACGAGATTGCTTCAAACCATACAGATCTTTCTTCAACCTGGATACATGAGTCTTTCTATCTTCAACTTCAAACCCTTTTGGTTGTTCTATATACACTTCTTCTTAAATAACACCATTTAAGAATTTTTTATTTACATCCATCTGGTGTAAATTCCTCTTCATTTTTTCTGCAAGAGCTATGATGGTTCTGATAGAAGTGTATCTGTCTACAGGAGAAAATGTTTCTTCATAGTCAATACCTTCCTTTTGAGAAAATCCACGAGCCACAAATCTTGCCTTATGTTTTTCAATACTTCCATATGCTACATGTTTTATTTTGTATATCTATTAGCACATAATCATGTATGGGTTATTTTCCTAAAAGAAATGTCCCCTTGGGAAAAAAAAAGGTCAAGAGGTGGGCTAAAAACCCATTTATCTCAAAGTTTTGAGGCGGGAACATTATTTTAATGAACACATAGATATGGATAGCCAAGATCTGCACACCCAGATCTGCAACCGAAGTTCCACTCCAGAGCCCCGTTGTCGTTCTACCTTTAAANCGTCAAGGGCCCCCTCCTATCATGTTGCCTCCTATGTCATCTACCCCCCATCTGGTAAACCGTTTCCCACCTCCTCTTACCGCTTACCACCTCCCTCTCCCCCTGCCATGTGTTCTCCCCTCATCCTCGTGGCATGGCCCCTTCCCTTTCACTCTCTCTTGTCTTTTGAAATCTGTCCCTCTCCCTTCCATGTCGTCCCACCATAAGCAACGTGTCTTCCCTTGACCAATCATATCCCGTCACCTCCTTGGCCACTTCCCTTCTCACTTCCATGTTGAGCATGTCAAATCATCCCCTCCTGACCTTCATCCATGCACTTCTTCCCATCATGTGTCCCATTCATCGCACCTGCCTACAAGTCTTTCCAAGCAGTCAGTTGCTGGATCCAAGTGGCACCGTGAGAAGACCTCCACGTCCTGAAAGGCAAAGTTGACCAAGGTTGTTCCCGATCCTAAGGAGGCAGTTATTAAAAGTTGTTGGTGGTGGTTAGACATCGTCTCCACCATAAATGGAAAGTTCGACAAAGGATTAAAGGCTTGTCGATTTGTTCATAGGGCTTCCAGGAGTCTAATTGTGTCTGACATAAGTGCACGATTGTTCATAAGACTACATGCATAGACTTCCAGTAGACATGCAGATGCAATGTTTTCAAGGCAATGTCTCGCTTTCACTATTGTTGTTTTGCTTTGAGTATATGTAGGCAATTTTTCCATTGTTTAAAAGGTCGATGGTTGATCTAGGCTCCCGATTGTAAAGTTTTGATGAAGCATTGGTTGCTTTGGTTATGTATTAGCACTTGAGACTTCTTGTCTAATGAATGTCAACCTCTTTCCATCTCTCTGTTAACACTATGTTAGAATAGATTGGAATTGGAGGATCTAGTCAAGTTGCGCTGTTATAGGATGATGTATGTTTGATCACTGTGATAGTTGCACCGTTTCTAATCAGTTCTTGTATTTTCTCAGTGCTGAATTACTTGGAATTGGAAGATCCAGTCAAGTCACCTTTCAGTTCCCTGAAACTCTGAACCAAGAGGATCTTGTCTTCTAAGTTTTTCCTCCTCTAGCTACTGGAAGGTCTAATTCCCAGAGAATTATTGTTCACTTCTCCTACCAAGTATTCCCTCTACTCATTTTATACTCAACCTATTGACATAAGTTAGATCAAGACCTCACCTGTTCTTGCATGCCAGGCCTGGTTTTCTGAGTGAAAGTGATATCTTCCTGGGTCTCTATCCATTCGATCACCCCCATTAAATTATTTGTGACATAAAACTAATGGGCGTTGGGCTCTACTCCTGCCACAATCCTGGAGTGACTTCTGACGCTAACATTTATGGCACCATTGTCGGGGACGAAGTTGAATATTTTCCCCGAGATTGAACGACAATGATTAACTGTATCTGAAGGTGAATCTGATCAGAATCTGGACTAGGGGTCTAAAAAGTGCTCGGAATGCAATGAAAACGGCGCCATTGCGTCCGTCTCGTTCTCCTGATTCCGGCGGTATATTTACTTTCGCAAACGGAGTCCGTATGGAGAAGTTATCGAGGTCTGTTCGCCGAGCCAAATAGGAAAAAAAAAAATGATGCTCACTGGGCAGGCTGTACTGCCACGTGGCAGGGCTGTACAGTGTTGACGTGGCATGATGTACACACATGGCAGATGACGTGTCGTGTTGTGATTGGTCGATTGGTGAGTGAGTTATTTCGTGACACGTGGCATTTCATTTTGGCATATAATAGGGTGCCACGTGGCCCACTCAGGGGCTGCCACGTGGCACCCCGATTTTTGTCTATTTGTCTTGGGTTCAAAAATTATGGGGGTCGATCGGATTTGAACCGGTGACCTCCCCGCATACAAAGCCTTCGCGCAGTTCCGCTATCCACATTGCCGTCGTTTGTTTCTTATTATGGGTACGAGTTTAAATACATTTAATTTGTTGTTGTGTATTATATGGCGGGGGTTAGGGCTGGGGCTTAGCCCCAGCCCCCGATCACACATACATACACAGGACCCTACCTTCGACGGTTTGCGCGTGCGCGAGAATTGGATTAAAACCAAGCCACGATTATGTATTGTGTTGTCACATGACCAAACATTTAAATGACTGCGCGCGGTGTTAACATTTTATGCCATGAGTTTTGGCGCGCGGGTTTCAATTGAAACATTGTTATATTGAATATAACACATATAATATATGCGCGGTGTATAAACGTTTTTGCCCATGGTTTTATACTTAACCATACGACCAAACTTTTGGTTTCTGGAGCGCGAGTTTTGTTATGTTTTAAACTGTTGTAATTAACCGTTATATGTGACCGGTTGTATCACATTGCGCGGGTTATGTTTCAAACAGTTGGCGCGTTTTTTGGGGCGGAGTCCGCCAATTTGGCTCTTTTGCTATTTTTAGAAGGATAACTCCCGCTACTCCTATTTTGGTGGAGTTTCTTGGGGAAAAGAGGAGGAAGTCAGTTATTGGCATAACTTTTGCTACAGGAAACCATTCTRGACGAAATTTGGATGGATTTTGGGTCTCWTCGACCTTCTGGAGCCAATGGAGCAGGTTTCAGAGCCATTTGAGGTCATTTGYAGGTKATTTTGCTTCAGGGAAGCTTTCAGGGCCACYAGGGCCATTTCAGTGCTTGAGCTGTTTGGAGGCTATGTGCATCCATTTTTGGTGATTCAAAAGCCTAGGTCTGCTATTTTCGACCTTCTGAGTCTGATGGMAGAGGTTTCAGAACCATTGGAGGTCATCTTCACCTTGAAATTCTCCATGCAATATTAAAGGGCCACCAGGGCCATTTGGGGAAAGTACTGTATAAGGTACAATTTCACTGTTTAGTGTTTGGGAAAAAGCATGTTCAGCAAATTCCTATCTTCTGATTTTGTATTTACAGTCAGATTTGTCTTTTGAGACACTCATATTCTTGTATTAGCATTTGGAGCATTTTAATACAAGAGGACAAGCCTAGTTTGGAAGGTTTGGTCCAGCAGATGTAGCCCAAAGGGGGTGAACTGCTTTATCATCTTGGTATTGCTGTGATTTGATGTGTTATTGCTGCATTTTATATTGCTGAACATTGGTTTATAACACCTATTTAATCACTTAAAAGAACCTTTATCCTCACATAAACATTGACAAGAAGAGGAAAGAACCTTACACATAAACAAGTTGCACATCTTAAACACATGAAGCAAGGTCCTATTAAGATTTATTTAACTTCTAAGTGTTTACTTCGTTATTTCTTTAGGCAGAGCCTGTAGAGGGCCAGGTAGCCTCTGGAACTCATCCTCTCTTTAGAGGTGACATGTCCGGTGAATGCCCCTACAGTCTATCTCTGTATAAGAAATAATAAAGTTTCACCTTTTTCAAGAGGACACTTGGAGTGTATAACTCACATTGGAAATTATGGGAAATGGATACCTTGCACCCTTAAACAAGTACATTCCATTTTTAGATCAGAATCAGATATCAAAACTACTGATATTTCTACTGTGCACTTGGCGATTCCACTGAGGTGACTTCACTGGGGTGAATCCATTGATGCGAACCCACCGACGACTCCATTTTTTCAGCCGTGGCTTCTAGAGGAAAACATACAAGTTCTACTCCTCAGTGGCCTTTAGTGCCACCTGAAGCTAACCCAGAGAAGATTATCAGAAAGGGAAATGCCTCTGGAGGAGGTACTTCTACTACTAAACCAAGTATTTATGATAATTTTCATGATTCTATAGAGACTCCAATGCCTGCATCTCATTTGGTTTTGTTACTTTCTCTTGGAGTTTCCTGTAGTTTAAATTTTGGGAGTGTTCCTGCTGAGTTTTCTCCTCCTGATCTTGAATTGGAAGGAGAAACTCTTGTCACTCCCCTCTCCCCCAAGGTGGTACCCTGGTTCAGGCCCAACACCTCAGAAGATCTTCCTACCCTTAGTTTTACCACCCCTTCTCCTATCACTATTGCTGCTGAAGAAAAGGAAACTTCTGTCCCTTTTAGCCCTCATGTTTGTTCTCCAAATTCCCTGTTGTTCGCCTTCCTTCCTGTAAGCTCAATTCCTGTCTTTCCAGTTCGAACCTTGTCTCATCCTAATTCTCCTACACCTATTGTCCCTATGGTGGGTGCTAATCCCCCTATAAATAGAATGGATGCCATAGTGGCTACCAGATATGCCCCCTTAATCCTACCTTAGGCCACGAATCCTCTCCCTACTGGATATTACTTGAAATATATGCCTAAATTCACTGGAGAAGAGGACATAAATGTTGAAGAGCACCTTGTTTCCTTCTAAAGTTATGCAAACAACCTGAACATTGAAATTGAATATTTCTGGATGAGAGTCTTCGTCTAGAGCCTTGATGGTGAGGTGAGGAAATGGTTTAGGGGATTGGCCCCTGGATCTATTACTGGGATTGAAGCTCTAGATAATTCTTGCCTGAGATAGTGGGGATGACTGTAGCCTGTAGTCATCCTAGGTCCTATGGTAGAAGATAGAAATGACTCATCCCCTCTTTTCTACACATCCTTGAACATACATGACAAGGTGTTGCACAACTGTTTGATGTATTCAGGGGCTTCCCACAACCTCATGCCCAAAACTGTCATGGAAGAATTAGGACTAGAAGTCACCAGAGCCTATCATGAACTCTATTCCTTTGACTCTAGGAGGGTGCAATGCCTTGGAGTCATCAAAGACCTGATGGTATTCTTATTTCAGCTGTCAATGAAGAGTGTGGTCATGGACATTGTAGTAGTTGATGTCCCCCCCCAAGTTTGGCATGCTGTTATCAAGATCTTGGATTAAAAATATTGGAGGAACATTACAGATGGACCTCCCCTATGATACTATTCCAGTGTTTGGGGGGGGACATAGGAGACTATAAAGAGAAGCCCAATTGGCCTACATAATCAGTGATGAAACCAATCCTACCAACCATCGTATCTTTGCTCTTGACACTGATTTGAGTTCTAGTTTACTGCAACTCACTAATGCTCCCGAGCCTCTTCTAAAAATCAGAAAACAACCCACTACTTCTCATGAAAATTCCTCCCCCACCACCTCTGTCTGAAAAATGTTCTTTTATGGAGCCTCTTCCAAGGAAGGCGTTGGTGCTGAAGTGGTTTTTGTGTCACCTACTCAGGAAACCATATCTCTGTCATACAAGCTAGAGTTTGAAACATCCAATAATGTGGCAGACTATGAAGCTCTTGTTTTAGGTTTAAGGGTTGCAAAAGAAATGGGAATTGAAGAGGTAGAAGTGTTTGGAGATGCAAAATTGATAGTCCAACACATCATAAACACTTATCAGTCCTAGCATCCTCAGCTTAGGATTTACAGAAATGAGGTATGGGACCTAATCGACAGTTTCTTCTCAGCATTCAACATTTATTTCGTTCCAAGAGAGAAGAACACAGTGGTTGATTCTCTGGCTACATCAACAAGTAATTTCAAAGTGCCCCTACCACCCAAACTCAGATATGATATAGAAGTAAAATACAGGCCCTCCATACCTGAAAATGTCAAGCATTGGAAGGTGTTTGAGGATGATCTTGAGATCAAAATATTCCTGGAGACCGTTGAATAATTTTCAGTGTTGTATATTGATCAAGACCCTGTTTCTGAAGCAAAGCTTGATGATGGTGATTTTCTGAGTAAGATTGCAGAGCGTGACATTATGCAGCTGCCAAGCAATCATATTCCAAAGGGACTGGTTCCTTTGGAAATGATTTTTGATAGAAATTATGTGGCAATTAAGGGGAAAATCTCAGATGATGATGTTGATACAACTAAGTGCAACATTGGCACCGAGAATGAACCAAAGTTCATCGAATTGTCAAGTAGCCTGAAAAAGGAGAAGAGGGCCAAATACACTGAATTGTTGAAGGAATTTGTGGATGTTTTTTCCTGGACCTATGAAGACCTGAAAACTTATGAAACCTCTATCATTGAGCATAAAATACCATTGAAAAAGGAGGCAAATCCATTTAGGCAGAAACTAAGATAGATCAATCCTATGTTTTTGCCTATCATGGAGAGAGAGATAAAGAAGCTGCTAAATTCCCAGATCATCGTTCCTTTGAGATATTCAGAGTGGGTGGCCAAATTGGTCCCAGTGAGGAAGAAGAATGGGGAAATCAAACTCTGTGTTGATTTCAGGAACTTGAACATGAGCTCAAAGAAGGATAATTACCCCCTGTCAAAGATGGAACATATATTGCAGAGGGTAACATGAGCATCCAGGATTTCCATGATTGATGGCTTCTTTGGCTACAATCAAATCTCTGTTCTTCCTAAGGACAAAGAAAAGACAATGTTTACCACTCTATGGGGCACATTCATGTATGCTAAAATTCCCTTTGGATTAATGAATGCGGGGGCAACTTTTCAGCGAGCCATGGACATAGATTTCATTGGGGAAAAGGATAAGTTTGTGGTAATCTATATGGATGACATCATAGTATTTTCCAAATATGATAAAAAACATTTTTGTCATTTGAGGAAGGTTTTTATGAAATGCAGGAGGTTTGGCCTTTCATTGAATCCCAAAAAATCTTTGTTCGCGATGAAGGGGGCAAAGTTGTTGGGCCACATAGTATTAGAAGTAGGAGTCAAGATTGATCCCAATAGAGTTGAAGCAATCCAAGCCTTGTCAATCCCAAGATCCAGGAAAGAAGTTCAGTCTTTCCTTGGTAAAATTAATTTTTTAAGGAGGTTTGTTTCTAACTTGCCAAGATGGTGAAGCTTATAACAACCATGTTGAGGAAATGAAATGAAGTTAGGTGGACTTCTGAGTCTCGAAATTCATTTGAGAAGATAAATAAATCCTTGATTGAATCTCCTGTGCTTATCAGTCCCAACTACTCAAAGGATTTCCTTATTTTTTCCTTTGCTTCATCTGACACAGTGGCTGCTATTTTTCTACAGAAAAACAATGTTGGACTGGAGCAACCTATTGCCTTTTTTAGAATATCATTAAGGGATGTTGGGGTCAGGTACGACATCATGGAGAAGCAGGCCTATGCCCTGGTGAAATCCATCAAAACTTTTAGAGTGTATGTCCTACAGTAAAAAATCATTGCTTATGTCCCCTCAGCTGCTGTAAAGGACATTCTTATTCAGCCTGACATAGATGGGAAAAGGAGTAAATGGATAGCCAAGATCCTTGAGTTTGATTTGGAGATAAAGATCACCAAATTGATCAAAGGTCAAGGTTTAGAAAATTTGTTGGTTGAAGCTAATTTCAAATCTTTGGGGGTAAGTTTCATCAATGAATGCTTAGAAAGTTAGAGGGATCAACTGTCTGATGCAGACCCTCAAGCAGAACCTCCATTGGCATGATGTCCTTGGTACAAGGATTTCATATATTTTATGCAAGAGTTGCAGCCTCTTGATGGCCTACAAAGGAATAAGGCAAGAGCTCTAAAGCTCAAAGCAGTCAAATACTACCTTGTTGATCGATTTTTATATTGGAAAGACCCCCTGGGGGTGCTTTTAAATCAAATCCTTATTCACTGATGTCTATAGAGAGATCAAATCCTGCATCAAATGTCAAAGGTTCTCAAGAAAGAAACAGCTCAAATCTCTGCCATTAAATCCTGTGGTTGTTTCAGGACCTTTCCAGCAGTGGGGCCTAGACTTTATTGGGGAGATCCATCCTGCATCCAGTGGAAAAAATAGATGGTTCTTGATTGCCACAGATTTATTTACCAAGTGGATAGAAGCTATCCCCACCAGGAGTGCTTCCCATAAGGTAATCATTCGGTTCCTGGAGGACCTCATCACAAGATTCGGCTACCCAAGCAAGATTGTTACTGATAACACAACATCTTTCAAATCCGAACCATTGGTCAAATTCTATAGGTAATTTGGGATCAAATTGATTCACTCCACCCTATACTATCCCCAGGGAAATGGTTTAGCTAAGTCCTCCAACAAAATCTTGATAAGGATCATCAAAAGACTGTTAGAGGACAACAAAAAGGCCTGGGAGTCAAAGCTAAAATTCGCTCTATGGGCTAATCGAGTGGCCACAAAGAGATCCATAGGAATCTCCCCTTTCCAATTGGTTTATGGGATAGAAGTTGTTTTTCCTGGATTATCAAGGAGAGCCTGATGACATGATCAGAAGAATTCATCAGTTGATAGAACTCCAATATTCCAGAGAGAAGGTGATGAACAAAGTTTAGGACCGTCAGCAGAAGATCAAGTAGGCCTTTGAAAGGAAGGCCAAGAAGGAAAATTTCTAGCTGAGAGATCTGGTACTAAAATGGGATGCTCCCAAGGAAGACAAGGGAAAGCATGGCAAATTTGAACCCCTATGGATCGAACCCTTCAAAATCTCTAAAGTATTTTCAAATAATACCTATAGGTTGCAGGATTTGGAAGGTGAATAAGTTTTCAATGGCCCTATGAATGGGCATTTCCTGAAGAAATGTTTCTCTTGAGCCACACATGGCTCTTCTGTGTTTGTAAATATTTTTTTTCTTTTTATCTTTAAGTTTTAATAATGACTCCATATCCCAATAGCAAGGAACTGAAGCTATGAAAGAATTCTCGGCAGCCCACAAGGAGCATGTCGTCCCCCATGGAGCCTAATGTTAGCACATAATCATGTATGGGGTATTTTTCTAAAATAAACATCCCCTTGGGAAAAAAGAAGGTCAGGAGGTGGGCTAAAAACCCATTTATCCCAAATTTTTGAGGCGGGTGCATTATTTTAATGAACACATAGATCTAGATGGCCAATATCTGTCGACCTAGATATACGGCTAAGGTTCCATTCCAGAGCCCCATT
>SNQJ01S0102742.1:22143-41477 GCA_010110895.2 Picea sitchensis
CAAAATTGGGCACGCATCTCTCAACGGTCAAGCTTGGGGTGCCTAGATCTACGGTGCACAAACGATTCCGGACCCCCTTTTCCATTCTGCCATTAATAGAGGGGGGGGGTCTGGAATGGGGTGGTTTTGTCAGGATCCCCCTCCTATCACGTCGTCTCTTGTGTCATCTACTCCCCATCTGGTAAACTGTTTCCTGTCTCCTCTTGCCACTTACCGCCTCCCTCTCCCCCTACCATCTGTTATCCACTCATCCTCATGGCATGGACCTTTCTCTTTCACTCCCTCTCATCTTCTGAAATCTGTCCCTCTCCCTTCCACATCATCCCACCATAAGCGACGTGTCCTCCCTTGACCAATCATATCCTGTCACCTCCTTTGCCACTTCCCTTCCCACTTCCATGACGAGCATGTCAAATCATCCCCACTTGACCTTCATCCATGCAGTGCTTCCCATCATGTGTCCCATTCATCTCACCTACCTACAAGTCTTTCCAAGTAGTCAGTTGGCAGATCTAGGTGGTACCGTGAGAAGACCTCCACGTCTCAAAAGGCAGATTTGACCAGGGTTGTTCCTGATCCAAAGGAGGTAGTTATTAAAAGTTGTTGTTGGTGGTTAGACATTGTCTCTACCATAAATGGAAAGTTCAGCAGAAGATTAAAGGCTTGTCGATTCGTTCACATGGCTTCCAGGAGTCTAATTGCGTCTGACATAAGTTGACGCAACCACACTCCTCGGAGCATGACCGCTCTCTTCAGGATCTTCTTCTGTTTTCGGCCTGAAGAACTGAAAGGCTCTTCTAATTCCCTATCAGAATCTTTCTTACCCATATATTCTCTTCTCTCGTACGATCCCCCTTCCTTGATTTATCAGAGGATCAAAACTTGTGACCTCGCGAGTTCAAAGGTTGAACACTGGGTTCTCAAATTCCCGAGACCAGATATGTCAGTCAACATTGACTTCCTCTTTCCTCTATCAGGACTTTGGCTCTATCGCGACTTCACTACTCGCGATACCAAGCCTCGATTTTCCAAACCCCGATACCCGATGCGCCGAAACACCGATGCACGCGTGAGTTGACCTTTCAATGGTCCCTTATCTTGTCGGGACTTCAAACTTCGCGGGATCGCGAATCCTCACACCAAATATTCAGGACTTCCTGTGGCGAGATTCTGATGACTCCGTGCTACCTGTCTTCCACTCACTCTCATGGTCCCACACTGCTACGTCACCGTCGGGATATCACGCTTTGCGATATCGCAAGTCTTGTTGCAATCGCTCAGAGCTTCAACTCGCGATTACCCGATATGCAATGTTACGTGTGGATCCTGTTGGGTATGTGTTATATTCTTTGCATATGTGTGTGTGTGGGTGCACTACAACAACTGCATCTGGCAGTCCGTACAAACTAGGGCGGTTATTTGGGCGGTTATTTGCTATTTTTAGCGGATTTTGCTATTTTTAGCTGATTTGTAAATTAATCCCAGATTAAGGGATTAGGGTTTTGGTATCTACAGAATACCTAAAAACATTGTATATATTGTATGGTGAATGGTGAAATTCAATATAATGAAAAAGAAAGGTTTTCCCGGTTGAGGGTTTCCGGTAAAGATCTCTGTGTATTATGTGTATGAGCCATTGATTAATTTCTGTATTGCTTAAGAATATATATATGCATTGCTTTACTTCGCAGGTTTAAAACTTACAGATCCGACGGCTCCTTTTGTCTCGGATCAATGCTTTTCTCCCTCCTGAGCTTCGAACCCCTGAACATTTTTCACCGTAACCTCCTTACACCTTTTCGAGATCCAACGATCCTCGGAATTTTGCGAAACCTCCTCGAAGGATTTTGGCCGTCCACTCTTCCCTTGTGAGTCCACGAAATGACTAAATGTCTTCTCACGAGACTTACTCGCCTACTCGCCAACCTGTGACATCCTTGCAGCTTCGAGTCGCACTTGTCTACGCTGTTCTTCAGCAACTCAGAGGCCTATCCTTCCTGGGCTTTCCACAATTACTCAATCTCTTAGAAAGAAACCTTGCACGCACTCCTTGCAACAAATCTTCAACAATGCCTAAGTGTTGAAGGAACTCGACTCTGTGCACACCTGCAGCAACAGTATTTCAATATTCTGCTCGGAATCTCACTCTGAGACTTTCTCCAGCCTGCGCACTTTTTGCACGACTTCTATGCCCAACTACACTTTCGAGGAAATGAGAACAAAGGCTTTCTCTAATTGAACTTTGCTGTCAATGCACTCCTTGCGAACAAGTTTGATTGCACTCCTTGTAGGAATCTCTGGCTCACTCAGAGAAACAATTGAAACTCATTCACTCTTCCTCTCAGACTTCAATTCGATCATGAAATCACATACACAACATATAAAAGAAAATGTATGACCGGAAATAAACATTCATGAGCATATCAACGTCACACACAGAGAATCAACACAAACCATGAATTTGAATCAGAGTTCTTCTATTAATTCAAATGTCTGTACATGGGTGTTCTTCATCCATAGTTCTCCGCTTGCTCTTCTCTTCCTAAATGCTAATGCTTAATGTTACCATGATACAATGAGGGTGTCTATATCTGTTTTCCCTCTTGGACTCTACACTATCAAATATAGAATTAAATTCCTATCTACCAGCATTAACTAAATTAAATGTCGTCTATCTACTAAAGGACGAGAGCTATCTACTCAAGGTCTATCACATTATACAAAGGTGCCTCCTCTTAAATGACTCATTTAAGATTTGCGCAACAATTTCCAATGCATTTCAAAATTTGCGCTGGCTTATCCAGCTGTCTCTCGCTCCACGCTGGCTCGCTTGATGTGCTGGTGATGCTCCTGCATCATAAGTGCACGATCATTCAGAAGACTGCATGCGCAGAATTCCAGTAGCCATGCATACGCAATGTTTTCAAGGCAATGTCTCATTTTTGTTGTTGTTGTTTTGCTTTGAGTAAATGTAGGCAATTTTTCCATTGTTGAAAAGGTCGATGGTTGAGCTAGGCTCCCGATTGTAAAATTTTTGATGAAGCACTAGTTATATATTGGCACTTGAGACTTATTGTCTAATGAATGTCATCCTCTTTCCATCTCTCTATTAACACTGTGTTAGAATAGCTCGGAATTGGAGGATCGAATCGAGTTGCACTGTTATACGATGATGTATGTTTGATCATTTTGATAGTTGCACCATTTCTAATCAGTTCTTGTATTTTCTCAGTGCTGAATCACTTGGAATTGGAAGATCCACTCAACTCACCTTTCAGTTCCCTGAAACTATGAACCAAGAGGATCTTGTCTTCTGATTTTTTCCTCCTCAAGATGCTAGAAGGTCTGATTCCTACAGTAGTCTTGTTCACTTCTCCTACCAAGTCTTCCCTCTGCTCATTTTATACTCAACCTACTGATGAAAGTTAGATCAAGAACTCACCTATTCTTGCATGCCAGGCCTAGTATTCTGAGTGAAAGCGATATCTTCCTGGGTCTCTATCCATTCGACCACCCCCATTAAATTATTCATGACATAAAACTAATGGGCGTTGGGCTCTACTCTTGCCGCAATCTAGGAGTGACTTCTGATGCTAACAATATCAACTTGGCATATATCACATATTTGTTCTTTGGTATGCGAACTACTTCCCATACATCATTCTTCATAATGGATGGGTAGTCTTCTATCATGGAGTCCATCCATTCTTTTTTCTGAACGACTTCCTCAAAGAAAGTAGGTTCATTTTCTATGATATCACACATCAAGGCCATATAGTTGGAGAATGTCTTAAGTTTCTTACTTTGTCTCATGGTTGCTTCTGGGTAACCATACTTCTCTGCATCTTGAATAAGTTCTTTCGCCCAAGATGGCTTTCTTTTATGAGAGATTGTCATACGAGGAGGTTCTTGAGATTCTATCATATCACGATCTTATGAAATATCCTCATCAGAGGTAACTACAACTTCCTTTATGGGTTTTGCAACTATGGGAACTACAGGTTCTTCTTCATATACTTATTCAAGCTATCATTTCCTTGATCTTTTGAGTGTTGCATATTCATCAAAGGTTACATATTTGTTGATATCAATATGATGGCATCCTGGTATGCAAATTTTGAAGGCCTTAGAGACCTCACAGCATCCAACAAATATTCCCTTCTTTCCTGAAGAATCCAACTTAGTTCTCTTTTCTTTCAGAATCTGTGCAAATATTGGACAACCAAATATTTTGAGATTGCTTACTTTTGAATTCTTTCCAGTGAATATTTCTTTGGGAGTTTTGAATCCAAGTGCACTATGGGATAATTTGTTTTGGACATATACTGTTGTTCTTGCTTCTTCATCCCATAAGTGCATTGGAAGATCTTGATTGTGAATCATAGTCTTTATTGCTTCCATAATTGTTCTATTCTTTCTTTCTGCTACACTGTTTTGTTGAGGATTATAGGGAGTGGTGAGCTCCCTCTTAATCCTGACATCTCTACAAAAGCTTCCAAATTCATTTGAAGTGTATTATCNGAATTCCTTGAACTTTCCAAGTACTTCATATTTTGACTTCAAGAAATAAACCCAAGTCTTACGAGAGTAATCATCAATAAAAGATACATATTATACATACCCTCTTAGAGAGGTTGATGGCATTGGACCGCATAAATATGAGTGGACAAGTTCCAAGATTCATTCTACTTTACCGTCGCTCTTTGGAAAAGGGTTATTTATGTTCTTTCCTTGTGCACATCCCTTGCATACACCTTCATGATCAACCTTTAATTCTAGTAAACCTGTAACTACCTTTCTTACATATGGTAAGTATTTGTAGTTGATGTGAGCTAGTCTTCTATACCAAAGTTCACAAAGAATTTCAGTAGAGTGAGTCAAGGCTACATCTGAGTGACCTTTTAACTTGTACAAACCACCTTCTTTTGTTCCAATAATAACTTCATCTTCCATAGTTTTTCCTTTAGATCACATAAGAACTTCACCATCTATGAATGCAACCCTGAATCCTTTCTTATCTAGGGATGAAATAGATAGTAAGTTATTTTTCAAACCTGGTACATAGAGTACATCCTTCATTCAAGTTGTCTCCAATTTCCTCTAATTGTTCCTTGAATTGAGAAACCCTAGAGAAATAGTCTTGAATTGTTTCTCCTTTTTGCATCTTTGTATTCTTGAGTTGGGTTCTCAAGTTCATCTTCTGGTTGATGTTCTTTCCTTCATACATTCTGGTTAGGGCATCAAACATATCCTTTGGAGTATTCTTAGAAGACACTTGAGGGATCAAGTGCTCTTTAATGGAATCTGCAATTATTCTTTTAGCTTCAATCATATACTTCTTGCACTTCTCTTTGGCTGCATTTTCTTCGGGTTCTGATACCTTTTCTTTTATGAATTTTGCAAGGTCATTCTCTTCAAGAATGAGTCCAGTTTTGTACTTCCAGGAATGAAAATTTTCCACACCTTCTAGCTTGTCAACAAGCTTGGTGCTTGCATACATCTTGCCCTAGAGCTAAGAAAAATGACCAGAAAATGAAAGTGCTCAAAAATTGAAAATGATATTACTAGGAGATGCGTTGGGCTGAGGAAAGTTTGTTGGAGCTGACTGTTTTAGAAAATTCCAAGTTTTACCCCTTGAAACTTGACCTGCACAATTCTCGATTGGTACTTCTGGTACTAGTTCTCGTTTTCTGGTACTAGTCAAAACTAAGGTTTGAATTTTTGGCGAATCTGGCCACTGAAAGAGTTCACTCAAGCTACCAAAAGATGTGCTATGATAGGGTGCACTTCCCAAGATGGTTTTTGGTCAAACATTCCTCTTTAGTAAAAAGCACTAATTTTCTTGTACAACAATAGTGACATCTAGATACCCAGTGATAGATGCTCTATTCATTCAAGATCTGATACGATGTTAAGTTTTTATTGTTGTTATTAGGTTATTTCCAAATTACATGAGAATTCAATGCATTTCCAAAACAACATCATAAAGAGGATCAAACCCAATGACAAGGTATGCAACATTTTATCCTGGGAAACCCTCATGGGGAGAAAACCCAGCAAAAAATTCCTCAATAATAGATTTCTAATACAATGCCAAGACTAAGACCAAAACACCAAAGATAGACCAAGACTAAGCATGTGGCTCTCTTCTCCTTCCTCCTGCAACTGCAACTGCCTTCAAGATATGTGCACTAGATGAGTGAGTGAGTGTGTTCAAATGAGGCACCATTCTCACATATAAATACAAGTTCAAGAGGCACTAGGGTTATGTCTCTTCACTTGGTGGGGCTGACTTCTCCTAGAAGTGTTTAAAACCACTTTATAATTACTAGCAGCCGAATTTACAAATACCACTATAGAAATGCAGTTTGACCAATCCAAAAAGGGGGATTTGATCTTATACAAGACCTGACTTGATCAATCCATAAAAGGGGATTTGATCTATAAAATAATAAATCAAATATAATTAGAATATTCTTCGAAGTTACAATATTTCAACAGATAGTAGAATCATTCAAGATTATTTTGATTGCTTGATTTTACTCTCTTTAATATTATGAGATTGTTGATTTTCATACTTTTTTGGATGGATTAACCTGTTATTGATATCTCATGTGTAGGAAGGATTTTTTTTATTGGAATTGGGGAGTGCACACCCCGTTTGTGAAGCATTTTTCTTGCAGGTTATCCATCCTCCAAGAAGTGGAAGGAGTTTCCTAGCGTATTCTCTACATGCTTGAAGGATTTAAGTGGACAAATTCCCTATGCATAAACACTAAAAAGAATCCATAGCTCAAAAGAAGTTCCACCTTGCAGGCATAATTTCTCTCTCTCTTTCTCACAAAGATTCTACATTTTATTTTGATTACTTGGTTGCGTGCAAGTATTTAGATCTAAATTGTTGAATTTTATCTATGCTTATCTCATGCACATGTAGTTTATTTCCTTTAGCATGTACTTGAACCATAAACAATGAAAAAATACCATACACAAGTGTTGCAATAATCAAGATCACAAGAAGAATAACCATGCACAAGAACACAAGAAGTATCCTGGGAAAGCCCTTCTCAAACAAGGGAAAAACCCAACAATCATTTGCTATATTCTCAAGAGAATATCCCCCACACCATATACCTAGAACACATAAGGGTGCTTGATTTTACTCTCTTTAATATTATGAGATCGTTGATTTTCATAATTTTTCAGATGGATTAACTTGTTATTGAGATCTCATGTGTAGAAAGGATTTTTTTGATTGGAATTGGGTAGTGCACACCCCATTTGTGAAGCTTTTTTCTTGCAGGTTATCCATCCTCCAAGAAGTGGAAGGAGTTGACTGGCGTATCCTCTACATTCTTGAAGGATTTAAGTGGACAAATTCCCTCTACATAAACACTAAAAAGACTCCATAGCCCAAAAGAAGTTCCACCTTGCAGGCATAATTTCTCTCTCTCTTTCTCACAAAGATTCTACATTTGATTTTGGTTACTTGGTTACATGCAAGTATTTAGATCTAAATTGTTGAATTTTCTCTATGCTTATCTCATGCACATGTAGTTTATTTCATTTAGCATGTACTTGAACCATAAACAATGCAATAATACCATACACAAGTGCTGCAATAACCAAGATCACAAGAAGAATAACCATGCACAAGAACACAAGAAGTATCTTGGGAAAACCCTTCTCAAACAAGGGAAAAAACCAACAATCCTTTTCTATATTCTCAAGAGAATATCCCCCACACCATATACCTAGCACACAAGAGGGTTCTTACCAAAACCTAGAACCTAGTGCCCAAGAGAGGTGCACACTTCAACCGTACATGGACCTGCTGAAATTCCGAGTTGACAAGTGAGAGTGTGTAATCATCAATGGGGATTCACCTTTATTTATACAAGAAATGACACAGAAAAAGGTGTGTCTATTGGCACAATAGGGCCAACGTCAATAACTCAATAATATAGTTAATCATTACACAATATTAATTATCTTACATATGGTGGGGCCGACTTGTACCCTTTACATCACAAATTAGGGTTACAAGTAAATCTAACTCTTGGACAATATAGAAAGGATCTCACACTTCCACTAGGGCCCAACCACTAGGGACACGTCCACCTGTGCTCAACCACAGGGACATCCTACTCAACAGATCAACCAACCGAGTCCACAGGAGTACCATCTGTAGTACCATCTCAAGCCAACTCAACTAAGTCCATAAAAGTACAAGGCAAGAGACCATCTCAAGATGATTCAACTCAGTCCATAGGAGTACAAAGAAGGAGACCATATGAAGTCATCTCAACTTAATCCAGAGGAGCAGAACCTTCGAATTATAAATTAGTCTTCCCATCCTAATTCGATCTTCTGTGGAATTGGGATTTTATAGCATTCTTGGAAAGAACTTGATGCATTTTGAATCCCATGATAACCTCTACTTTGAGCCCCACTTGTAGTGGAAGTATTATTCTTCGGCATATCGGTTATTTGTTTTTGTTGATACATTGATTGGCTGAAGTATCGACTTTTTTGATTAGGATGTCAATAAGGCATCCTTGCAACTTGATCTTTACTTCGTATACTTGTATATTTTTATTGATTAACTTTTGGAATTGAGTCTTCTTCATACTCCTAGATTGTTTCTACTTTCACATTTGAATACCTCTTTACATGATTTGTAAGGTTGACTAGGTCTGTATTGATTCCTTTATCCAGAATTGAGATGTTTATGTCTAAAGACTTCTCTAGTTCCATAGGTTCAACCATTGTCTCTTTATCGACTATTGATGTTTTGCAAGATAGATCTTCTTGTAAAGACTTCTTATCATGCTTAAATCTTTTAATTTGTGTTAGTAAATCCTGATTATGTTGTTTTAATCGTAAAATTTCTTCTTTATCTTCTGACTTGTCCTCTTTATCTTTTGATTCTAGATTATCCTTTCTTTCATACTTTAAGATTTTAATTTGTTCTAGTAAATTTTGACTAAGGTTTCTTAGGTTGAAGCTTCCTTCCTTTTTCTCGGTTAATTTCTCTTTGAGACCTTTATTCTCTTGTTCCATTTTTTTAAAACACCGCTTCTTCTCCTTGGACTTGATGATTTTTGCAAGAAGTTTTTTATTATGATTTCTTAGGCAAGAAATCTCTTCGTCTTTTTCAATGATGATCTTGTCACATTATTTCTGTCGATCTTACAACTTTTGTATGGTCTTCTGGTTATCTTGAAGGATCACTTCCGATATGTCCTTCAGGTCTTCTGATGATGGAGCTTCTGAAATTGACTTCATCGTAACGTCCTGTAATGTGATTTTCTTCTTATTATAAGAAAATGTCAAAAGCTTTCTCCTTGTGTTGAAAATAAAAGTACCCAATGTATATACCCAAGTTGACCCTAGAATTATATCAACAATGTCTTGATACATTGATACCACATTGAGTTGAGTTATGAATTTGTAATCACCAATAGATAGTTGTAGGTTTTTAATTTCATACTTCTCATCGGAAAGACATGTGTCATTTTCAATTATATTTTTTTCTAAAACCATTAACTGGTTCGCCGAGTCAACATTAATGTGATTTTTCCTAGCGTTCGGGCAAATAGTGATGTTGATATTCTTTCCTTGAATAATCCCATTAACTTCTAATAAGACATCCACATGTTTTTTTATAAGTATGAGGGAATCTTCCTTGTTTTTCCTTACCATAATCCATTTTTCTTTCATTGATAATTTACAATAATCAATTTCTTAAATAACCCTTAAATTGATACTATCAATCAACTTTTTTTAATGACCTTTTGTACTGCTTGATATATTAAGCCATTATATAATATAATATAAGGATTATCACTTATTTGAAGTGTAACCCTTTTAGTAACTTTTTGATCCCACTCGTCATAATAATAATAAATCCATAAAGGTGAACTTAAAATATAATAATATATCTTCTTTTAACTTTTTCTTTATCCTTTACATCTTATATCTTCTTATAATAGGTTACTTGAGAACTCACTTTATTTTACCACCATATTTTTTTTAATGCACTTTTTGGTCTGAATTGAAATTACTCACTTTATTTTACCACCATATTTTTTTTAATGCACTTTTTGGTCTGAATTGAAATTATTTTAATACTTTGAAAGGTTACCAAGCCACAGTTTCACCTTCCACACAAGTGAAGTTTAACCCACTTATTGACCTTCTCGGTTATTCGACTAAGTATGGGCCTAACTAATTGATAACTAAAAACTCTTCCAACGCCTAAGTATGGGCCTAACTAATTGATAACTAAAAATCTAGTGGGAACATAATGATGCTCCTTGCAAGCGATGTTCCCACTAGATTAGATTCCGTTTCTGCGATTATGATGTGTGAATAATTATGGTGTCTAGAGACACGTCATCCAACAAAATTGATTCGATCTATAATCTCAGCGAATAAGACTATAATCCAATGCAAATAAGACTAGTTCCCTTATAAATTGGGTTATGGAGTCTCTTGTTGCAAGGGCTAGTTGTGTTACCTCCCTAGGGATGTAATCCTTTTTACTCCATAGGGAAAACAAAACTAGCAAGGTAAATCTAGGAGGGTGTAAGCCTTTTTACTCCTCCTAGCAACCTTGTTTAGTAGCTTATCCAAAGACAAATGTGATAGACTTAGCGGAGGTTGGAGCTAGTTGAAGGAGACATTGGGCCTCCAAAGGCCATATCTTCAAGGTGTAAAAGTATTCATCCATCAAACATTCCAAGTCATCATTAAACCATCACCACCACCAAAACCATAACCTTCCAAGTGTGATGTCATACCCTAGAAGTGCAGCGCATGGACTCCAAAGGTAAGTCGTTGGGGCTAGGAAGGCTAGTGAATCACCTACAAGGGATCTTCAAGTGCCTCAAAGGAAACGCCCCCCATCCAAGTGTCCAAGAAGCAAGGGTGCATCATTCAACCTGTGGGCTTCATGCCCCAAGTGAAGGTCCAAATGACCTTGTGCCTTCACGAAATGACTTCCACCTATCAAGGCCCTGCAAAGTCAAGAAAATTCACCCTCTAAGGGCTCATAATTCACAAGCATCATTTCAAGTAAGCCATATATAATAAAAGAACCACCCGAACATCTGCATCAAACCCCACCTCTCAAAATAAACAAATTCTTAAAGACCTTATGCAACTTGCCAAATTTAAGTATGGGAGGGTTGTCATGGTGACCTATTGGGTGAATCATTCTCCAAGTCAAGGAGTGTTTCCCAGGTGGAACCTCTATAAGTCATGTGAAGAGTATGAAGTGGATGGGGGGTAATATTTTTGGGCATGGGGTTTCTTGACATACTAGGGCCCATATTGTCTCATTTATGGGTGCCTTTGTAGAGGGTGTGTTGCCCTTCATCTTCGATGCATGATTTACAAACCCCTTTTTGCCATTAATTTATTAGAGTGTTTCGAAGTTGAAGCTAAAGTGGGAATTCTACCTAAGCATGAAAAACATTGTCCACATTGACTCTACCTTGGTCACATCTGACCATGCTTCCCCAAGTTTAAGATGATATGTGAGACTTCTACCTAAGCATGAAAAACATTGCCCACACACGCTCTACCTTGGTTGGCATGTTCAATTAGTTATTTAATTTACGGGTCCCTCAATTTTTTGTGAGAAACATTTCATTGTTCTTAAGATATATGGGTAAACATTTGGAAGGTTTATGATTGGATTTTATCTTTTTCCAACTAGAAGCCTTTGGGCCTTTATCCCCTTCTTCCCATGAAATGAGGTACAAGCCCTTCTTAGGTCAATGTGGCTCGAAAACCCAACAGAGGAGGAAGCAAAGGGAAAGAAACATGGAAAGTGGCAAGTTTGTGTGTGAGTGGTACGATGACTCATCAAGGAGACCCCCCAATAGCAACCCTTTCCCTGAGGATGACCACTTATTAGGACAACAATGTCAACTATCAAGGTGAAACAAGGCAAAGAGCATAACTTCCAAGCAAACATTTTCAAAATCAAGAAAGGACCCTTTGTAGGATATTCAAATGCTTTATTTATTAAAATGAAACTTACCACAACACCAGACTCGTTACCTCATGGAGTAAGATCTGTCGTTCTCTGTGAGCCTAGCTAGTGTGGTGAATGGTGTAGCCATTGATCGCAAGGTGATGAGTGGTGTGATGTGGGGCTTTGCTTGTTGGTCTATCTCTCAGTATTCCATGTATGCAACATGAGGGCATAGAGACATCATCTCCTTAGTTACCCCTAGAAATGGGGGGTAACATTCCCTAAATTACTAGAGGTGGCCATTCAAAAAAATTGCAAAGATATGGATTTAAAAAAAAATACCTCAATCTGGCAACTCAAATCCTCTGTCTTCCTCGTTTATGCTTTCTTTTGCCAAAATAGACTCCAAACTAAGCCACCTAATTTTACTCACCAAACTAATGTATACTTGTTTAGCTTGCCAAGTTTGTACAAGTGATACCCCAATCTCCTTGTACACGTAATTTTGTGGTGAGGGATTTCAAATTTCAATCTTTGTCTTTGAGTAGACTCAAAGATTCTTGGTTTCACACAGAGCACAAAAATGC
The DNA here is from genome assembly GCA_010110895.2 of Picea sitchensis. Taxonomy (NCBI): domain Eukaryota; kingdom Viridiplantae; phylum Streptophyta; class Pinopsida; order Pinales; family Pinaceae; genus Picea; species Picea sitchensis. The sequence continues at coordinate 34,717 of SNQJ01S0102742.1, forward strand.
ATATCTTCCAATTTATTGGATGTTGTTCATTGGTTTTGTTCAAAAAACAAAACATCACTCCAATCCATTACTCAAAGCATCTCAAGTCAACAAGTTGTTTGAGGAAGTTCGAACAAAGGTATGTCCAAAAGGTTCCATTGTAGAAACTATTGAGAAGTTGGTAATAAACGTGGGAGATGGAGTTGTCTCATAAGACAAATATACAAGACTTCAAAAATATTGACCCTCACAACTTAATCCCTTGGGAGTCCCCTGCATTGAACTCCACGTATGTAGAGAATCCCTTCACAACTTTGAAATCTTAAAATGTCGTTGAACTCAAGGGGGTGAAATCGAATCATTTGTGACTTATTTGATTTGAGGCTCAATCTCAAGATTGTGTTGTGTGCATCCTCTCTCTTCAACAAACGAAAGGGTAAACTGGGCTTGAGTTAGGGACCCTTTTGCACACCTCCACACAATATTAGCTACCATAGCCACACATTTTTCTCGGGATCTATATCTGCAAAGACTCCAAGCGATAGTCTCTGCTCTTGACATTGACTCCCTCAATATCGAAGTCGAGTGTTGAGTACCCAATTGGGTTTCAAAAATCCATGCCAGACTCTGGGTGCCAAACCTAAAATGTAATAGATCCACGTAATTCATAGGTCGACAAATTTGATAACGCGCCAGCCACGTAGGAGACCTCCAACGTATTTCAAGGGGGGGGCGAAACCAATCTTGTGCGGTATTAGTATACCGGTTTAGTTTTTCTTCACACGTTTTCAGGGGGGTCTGACCTTTTCAAAAAGTGGAGAAGGGGGGGTGAAATGCAATCATATGATGACACATGTCCCTTCAACTGGATAGTGGAGCCGCCAAGAACGGTGATTTCTCTAAGATTATATTTCACTAAAGATAGCGATATCTCTCTAATACACTAACGCACAACAACACTTTGTTGCACGATCTGATGGCTGTCAGAATCGTTATTCTCTCTTCCCTTGGATCGAAATGGTTTGCTCTCCCCTCTGTGAATAGTCTTAGGCCTGCTCTGATACCATGATAAAGTTCAGAAGTAGAGAAACCAACAAACAAAAAGAGAAATGCGGGAGAAACTCTCTGGGGCATCAGTACCCTTCAACATATTAAAATAAAATAGTTTTCACATTATACAAAGGATCCAACGAATCTATGATTGAACTGCAAAAAACTAAATTGAACTGAAGTACAACTATGACAAACTAGAATTGACTCGGTAAGCTGGCAAACAAATTTGGACAAGTAGAGATTACATATAACACACAGGACCTGCAGAATGACATGTAGAAGAAACCAATAGAGAATTATAGTCAGAACTAACAGTTGTAATATCATGGCAGTGAGAAATATACACCAACACCAAGAGAAGAGAAATAGATATATACACTTCAACACCAAGAGAGAGAAATAGATCAAATCGCCAGTTGTCGCACCATAAAATAGTACAAAAGTGTTAATTGAACAAAGTAAAAACTACTCACATCACTGCTATAAGTTGTAAAACTCTAAAGTTGTCCACATTTACAAGTCACAAGTTCTCACACTACAAATACTAAATAGTAGAGAGAATGAAACAAAAAATGTAAGTACTAAATCTCATCACCTATTGTAACACTCTCAAAGTAGTTAGCCTTTCTAAAGCAGGAATGTATTGTTCCCACTGCACTTCTGGGGCAGGTAAAGATGAAGCCAATTTGTCACTAAGTTTAGAAAAATTTCCTAGCAGTGGCTGAACTTTGTCAGCGACATCTAAAGGATAGAAATCATTTTCCAGTACGTGATACAAATCTTTGAGTTCTTGCAGAACATATGTCATGACACCTTTGGAAACCTCACACATAGTAAATAGACCAGTTAGCCACAAAAAGTGCACTAACCAAAGGAAAAGGTTTCCATGGTCCATTACGTTATAATTGAAGTCATGTTGCACGTAACACAAAAATGTATAAGCAGAGAATGCATAGGTGCTCTGACTTCACAACAACTTAGAGAAAGGAATTTCAATTTGATTAACAAATTCTTAACAAGATCTTTACCTATTTTACTCAAGTTGTTGATTCTCTATTCTTTACATGAGGAGCTACAACAAGAACATGCACCTGTCTCTAATGTTCCATCCGCTCTTGACATTATCCTCATGGGAAATTATTGTCATTTGCCTAAATGTATTGAACCTATGGGTATGCAAACAGTGCTTTCTATAGAAGAGCTAGCCTTTCCAAAGTTGAGTACACTTTGACCATCACAATTGTCTAAAGTATCTCTTACAAAGGAAATTTCTAGTGTTATTGTATCTGATGATAGAATAGTACTTCATGTTGAAAGGGGAATTTAGATTTCATCTTACATTGGGTTATCATGGGCATTTATATATGTGGAGAATACTACAGTTTGATGAGGTGGTTTTGATGCACATGCTTAGGTGGTTTTTTTATTGATTTGATTTACTTATCATGATGCATTTTACTTGATATCCTTGGAGGGCATATTCATTGTCTTTGCAAGACCTTGCTTGGTGAATGGTTTTGGAAGAATAAGCCTAGCTTGGCCTTCCTTGGGGCTTGAAGCCCACAGGTTGCATACCATGGCCCGCACACCAAAGGAGGATGATAGCCCTTGGAGGCTTGAGAGGCACCTTGGAGGACCTCACCTAGCACCTATTAGCCCAACGTTTTGCTTCTTGAGGCCAAAACGTCACAGTTGGAGGGCTTGACGTCACCCTGCGGATAAGGTTTGGTGGTGGAGATGGAAACTTGGCATCCTTGGAGGAATAATACCCTTTGCATGATAGAGATGATCCTAGCACATGAGGGAGGATCCTTAGGATGCCCAACGACCTCCTCCACTTTCTCAACAACTTGCTAAAAATGTCATAACATCACCCTTCAATGTGATGATGTCATCTTTAGGGTTATTTATGTGCAATTTTTAAAAGTTAAATTTGAATTTATGATGTAAAGGAGAAAAGTAAGAGTTGTTGACCCCTTACTTTTTGGTTTACCCTAAAGATAAGTGGACAAACATTTTTTAGGAGATTTATATAAATAGATATCAAACTCTTGTCATTTTATCATAGCATTCTCACTTGGAGAAAGGATCCTTGGCTGAAATTTGTGCCCTATTTGGGATTTTTTATCTATCTGTCTTGCTACTATCTATTATGATGATTTGTCTTGGCTATTGGATTAAGAACTAAGGTGCTATCTTTCTTGGAGGTTATTTCTTGCTTTTATGGTGGAATTTTCTTGGTTAAAAGGAGTTTATCTTGTTAATGCTTGGACTAGGTAAGGAATCTCCCTTGTTATTGCCTCTTTTCTTGGTTGCAAGTATAATTTGTTAAGATTTTGGGGAGTATAAGTGCATACAACCCCACCAAGCCCATCATAATTGTCTTGGAATAATTTGTTGCACAAAGGAATACTAGGAGAAGTAAAGGGTTACACCCTCCTAGGTTTTTCCTATCTAGTTTATCTTGCCTTGGGGAGTAAAAGGGGTTACACCCCCAAGGAAGTATCACAAATAGCTCTTTCATTAAGAGACTCCATAACCCAATATTTAAAGGCACTAATATCTTTCATTGGAAAAATAAAATCATTTCATTGGGATACATGGAATCATGAGATATTGAAATTGTTTAAATTGGAATCTTTTCTATATGCTTAAAGCTAGCTAAGGCCACTAGGGCGTATTTTTCTCCATGGATTTATTTTTTCTGTAATAATTTTATGCTACAGGCATTAGGTCTGCGGAAAAACACTTCACAACTTTCAAATTTACTCATTTTATAACCGTCAGAATTTGCTAGAAAGCTACCAAATTAATCTACTAGTTGTTGTGCTTCTTTTGGGTGGGGTACTTGCAAGTTTCTATGGTTGGAATTTTATTCTGTAGAAAGTGTATTCTATAGCCATAAGGCTGCAATAATATCTCTTCAATACTTGTACCTAACAGTCTTTCATTGTTGCTAAAGTCTTGTGCTATCATACTTGAGTTACACTAGTAATTTCTAGTTAGTCTCTTGCATATTTACTTGGAATTTTAGTGACTTGTTTAGCGGCTCTTTTATTCATTTCATTTTTTATTTATATCATTATATAATGATGCTAATTAGGAAAAAAATATTCACTTGCTTTTCCATAGGATTATTGGGCTTGTATCTTGTGTTTTCTTGTATCTCGGGTAGGTACAACAATCTTTTGCAAGTACTCAAGCACTTGGAAACCATTGACCATCTTTGAGACTCGTTCCTGAGCCATCCTTCACTTAGTAGTTTGACCTATAGGGGCTTAACTTCCATAACCTCACTTTCCATCTCATTTCCCCCTAGGGTCACCCAGGATTCCCCCCTTGTGTTGGATTTATCCTTCACTTAAGTGAGGGGAGGGTTTATCTAAGGTGACAGTGGGTAGAATCTCCCACAGTTATTGCCATCTCATGGATTGGGTCAGGATTTTTCCAACCTATAGCTTGTGCCATAATAGAGGGAAATGAAGAATCCTCGATTGCTTGTATCAATGCTACTTGCCCCAAATGTTGATACAATGTCCCGGGATAAATAAGCTCTAAAGAGGATCTGCTCGGTCCGTAATGAGAAATATGGACTAATATGAACATGTACGAATATTTGTTGCGCACTGGATTTCAAACAGTGAACAAATCCTTGAATCAAACTCCAAGCTCAGGTAGCCCCCATGTTCTCTTCACATTTCTTGAAATCTTGACCTCATGTCTACAGAAGTCATTCCAAAAAGGAGTCAATTAAATAATTGAAATTGTTCAAGGATGAAGGGTTTGGGGGAGTATGATATCAAGATAGATAATAGCCTTCGAATGGGTTCTTGCAGGTGGGTAATGCGATCAATAATTATATGCCCCTTGGAAAAGATTCTTTTGTTTAGAAAAAAAATAAGAGAGAGGAGGGAATGAACATAAGTGTAACACAAAAGGAGGCATGAAAAGAAGTGCAATGTAGAGACATACTTGTGAGGGATAGACTGTAGAGACAAAAGAGAGGCATTTTGGAAGAAGCCCTAACATCTATAAATGACAAGGATGTGGGCCTAGATAATAATTAGAGAGACAGAGCACGTGGTAGACTAGAAAACTAGCAGATTAGCAAGTCAGATGTGTTTCTTCATGCGAAAGTAAACGCCCAGGGTTAAATTGCTATGGAAAACTACCATAGATTGAATCAATCCCTAAGAACTATATGTCAAATTTTCACGTGCAATTCAATGCACTCAATTTCAGATCTGAAAATTACTTCCAAGTGACCTCAAACAATAAACTAGGGTTGTTATCACTGAATAATTTTACACTGAAATTGTGACAGAAAAATTATAATGGAAACAAAAAGATCAGATAGAAAATCATCCATGCACAAGAGACACAAAAATTTTGTTCTGTAAAATTTTATAATTGAGAATTTTTTGAGGACAAAAACATTCCTTCAGCAAAATTACAACTTTTAGCAAATTCCAAAAAAACCCTTCCAACTTGCAAACCTCTTGTACGACCTTCTAATGTCATGTGTACGGACTATTGATGTCACCTGTATAGACTGTTGATGTCACCTATATCTGTTTCTCCTCTCACATGTGCGACCTCTCTCTCTCAGTTGAAAAATTCATAAAAGAAGAACAAAAACCCTAGGACAGATTTTCCAAAGTGAAGAACTTCCTTGCTGAAATTTTGCCTCCCAATCTCCTTGGCACAAGTGCTCACTCATGTATGCTAACTCCATAATGTCACAATGATATTTCATCAATGTCTCCTCACATTGCCTCTCCTTTTATAGGAGTCTAATGACTAAATTTAGGAACCCCTTCTAAACTCAACATTAAATTAGAATTGTTTGTTCCTCCATGTGGGTGTGAAGCCCCTACCAAACCCCAGCTCAATATCCAAGGGGTTTTCACCAAATGAAAAATGCAATGTGATTGCCAACAATGATACCCACATGCTCGACATGAAGGTCGATGTGGGAATACCTCCCAATGCTACAAAACATCAACACTCCCTCTTAGCAAGGGAGGTATTCCATCCACCATCACCTGGAAGTAGATCTATCTCCCTCACTAGAAGTGGCTCTGCCTCTCACTCTGGAAATGCAACCATAGTTTCTCCCTCTGATAAAGAAGCAAATATTGTCGTATGACATTGACCCTTCTTGGAATACACCTTGCTCCTAGAAGCCTCTCGTTTTCGATCATCTTGCATGGCTTCCTCAACCCATGACACCTTCTTAAAAGTCTTGGAAGACTCCTCTCTCCCACATAAAACTTAAGGTTGATCTCCTCTGGATGATTGAATCTCCCTCTAAGGCTACTAACCCCCTCTAAAGTCTAACTTCCTCTTTGTTGAGTTTTGGTGTACCTCGGGAAGTGGTTCCCTTGTGGTTTTTAGCCTCTAACCACAAGAGGGAGATGTAGGTACCTTTTTACCTTGTACTTTATTTCTAATTTCACTTTGACTTATGAGTTTTAAGTCACAAGTGAAATTAGTCACTTTTAGCCAAAAGTGACAATTAATTCACAAAGTGGGTGAATTAATAGAAATAAAGTGAACTTAGAGAACTTAACCCAAAGGCAGTTTGTGAGTGAGATTATTTTTGGATGATCTCAATTTTTTATTAGAGATGGGATGGAGAGATATTATCCATCCATCTCTTAGGTTTCCTTATGGAGGTTTAAGAGGGGTGCATAGGTGCCTTGGAGGCTCATTCATTCATTTTCTCA